>JARQSV010000113.1:639268-669483 GCA_030142285.1 Calameuta idolon
ACGTTGCATTAAACGATCCATTATAATCTGCAATAAACTCCGATTAAGGAAATTCCAGTTCCTATACATCCGCTATAAGTTATCTAAAAAAAAAGGTTTAAACAGCTCAGAATAATAATTAAAAACCTGACTTAAAGCTTCTCAGAGAGGTAAAACGGCGTTTAACATTTCAACGCGATAAGCACGCGCCAACATACATATAGTAATAACTATTATTATGCAAATAAGCTTTGCCCTGTCATAAACTGTGTATAATATAAAATGGCTGGCTACGTACTACCCTGGAAATTGTCGATAGCGAGGTACTTACTCTTCCTCTAGCTGTTTAAACCCAGCAGTAATAAGTTTGCGCGTTAATCTTGGCCTGTTTACATGATAACTACTTACGGAGAGTAATCGCCACTAAATGAAGAAAAAGGGTAACAAAGTGTTAGGTTAGGTTTCATCCCGCAACAGAGAGTGTGGAGAGAAAACGGTTTTGAGTCAGACAGAAAAATATATGAAGATTAAGTACCTAGCAAAAGATTACAGTAATCGTCGGCATTCTCCCTTACCATTTTGTAAAGCGTAAAGGAATCAATCATGGCGAGCAAACCGCAACAGCAGGATGCGGCGGCAGTAGAAAATATTCGAACGTGTACGATGGTAAGGCCGAATCTAAAATGGACATCACTTGAGAAATGATTGCATAACAAACAGATCGATAAATCTACTCGATACCTCATACGAACCGGATATCTCAAATTGGAACCGAACAATCAAAGACAGTAACATTACCAGTTTGATCTTTGATTTTTAAATAATATTCTTATTATTTAATTGCATTATTTACCTGTGTAAATAAAGTAATCTCCATGCACGCGCCACGGCCATTATTGTAAATCCACCGCCGGAAATCGCCACTCCGAGTCCATCTCTTACTTCCGTTTGACGATGGACCACCCAGCAAGAGATCGTTGCCAGGATACTCAGAAACGGAAGTAAAGGTGCCGGAACTAATAAGGATTCCGAGAGCTCGAATAGGAGTATCAATAGTAACGAGATGCATAATAATGTTCTTGTATTATGCAGCGGAAGTAAAACAGCTGTTAGTCTGCAACACAGAGTTATCATAGGAAATGCTTTATGTTTACAGTGCGAAATAGGTTATGTATGCACAGTATGGTATTGCAATTGGTAATGCATTAAAATAATATCACTATGTATTCACTTCGAGTAACAATATTAACGAGATGAATAATAACGATCTTGTATTATGCAGTGGAAGTAAAACAGCTGTCACTGTAATAATGTATGGTTGCCATAGGAAATCTTCCATGTTGACAGTACGAAATAGATTGATAAGCCAATACGTATGAACAGTCTCTCCGAATAGGTTATGTGTACTCCGCATGTTATTGCAGCTATTATGCATTATAAGAATGTTACCTGATTCTCCTGTATATACCATTATGTGTCTTTCTATTTTCAATTAATAAAACCGGTAACTGTATATCAAGTGACACTACACGATATTAAGTAGCACTGTACATACACTCGTGACGCATAACATGTCGGGTATAAAGTAGTATAATAATGAAGAATTAAACGAAATCCGAAGCTTTCCGTCGAACTCGTGAATATACCGAGCCCGTTTCAGCTTTACGTGTACTGCAAACACAAGAAAAACCCAACGAGCGGGTCTCATTGTCCGCCATTAAAATTCTGTCAACCTCGTCGATGACGTAAACGAATTCAAACTAGCTGTACGTTTGCCACAGTTTGAATTGATTGTATAACTGCAGTTATTGTTGTATACAGACAACTTGTTTATTTATTTAGGACTCTTGTACGGTGGCAGGTAACGTCGATTGAAGTTTTATTAAACATTTTTAAATAGTTCTTCGCGATGCTTGATTTATGTACGTTAGAAAGTTCTATATATAGAAGCAATTCAAACGAAGCGTTCGTTCTTTGTAAGGAAGTTCTTTATATAGAATTGTGCAACACATCTGTATTTAGTATTTAAGATTGACGGTGTATTTTTGTGGCACAGAGTACCAAACTTTAATATGGGTTTCATTTCTTCAAGGATATATTACAAATCGACATTGTCGGAAAGTGTCGTAATCCCTTAGTATCGCAAGAGCCCGTTGGCGCGCGGGTGTATCATGTTTGCTGAAAGAAACACGCGTCGCACGTGTTTTGACTTGACTTTGCGATTCTTCAGTATAGTAAACACGAGGAGTTACGAGGAAGCAGATAAAAGTACAAGCCTTCCTGGAATACCCGAAGATTTAATCAAACGTAATATACGTAGATTATAGTCAAAGTAATTACGAGCTCTTTTATGGAATTTCCTACGTTTCAGATTAACGTTTCTTCCCCTATTTTTTCATTATCAAATGTATTTTTTAATTATATTATCAATATCGTGGGAAAACCCACAAGCCATTAGTAACTACATACATTGTTACGTTACACAGTGAAGATAAATTGTACCTCAAACATATCCAAATTTTTAATTAATAAATATTCCACGTTAATACGACTCTCGTTTCGAATAACATTCCCATGAAATTTTCACCGTATGTACAATCATTAACAGTAATTCTAATGAATAATTTATGCGAAACGAATGACTCACGTTGATCTGTCTATACGTACGCGTTTCAATTTAATAGCCTTTGATTCACGTAGTACCGACGACGTCTATAAGTATGCTAATTATTAAGTCGATACCGAGAACGAATTAACATACAGGGTGCATTGAACAGCCTATTATATCTACATTACAAAATAGATGTTTCGTTGCGTGCAGAAACTATGTAAACAACCAATGGATTTCTTATCCCCATTTTCAGGAGGGTCATCCTCTTATGGTATGTCCTTATCAAAGAGTCCCCTGCACTTATAACAGATACACAGTAAGCTTTCCATATACAGGCTACAGCCGACCGGAAATTCCTTTCTCTTTCAAAATAACCATCATGGACCACCATTGCGTAATTAGATAAAATTCTTGAGATACATACGTAACAGCTATAACCAGATGAATCACCCATTGATGAAGGTACTTTAAATGCTAAGTTCTTAAACTCGCTTCACTTAACCCCATTGGGAATTCCCAGCAGTGTTTTCCCCATAGAGAACAAACTTGCCGACTCGTTTCAATTTTATTAATTGACAGTTCAAAGAACGTATGATCGAACATTACACATGTACTGTACAGAGGTTTACTCACTTGCGTGTTTTCGTGCATCCATACTTGACTGACAGAATACAGGCGACGAAGAATGTCAGAACGACAACAAAGACGTTCACCAGCTCTACGATACAGTCCCCGTATGAATTGTTCGTCCCGCTTACGCGAACAGTGGTACCGTTTTCGCTTTTCCAGGACCACACAAGGTGTCTTCCCGGCGGTACCAGAATACGGTACAACGAGCTCATCTCCTGGCAAATACCCATGATGCTCGTGATCGATATTCACTGCTGTCAATCATACGTAGATTAAATGACGTTGATCTTTCATCCCTTGGTCACTTGGTCCATTAATTCTTATTTCCTTGTGACCACTGCTGATTAAGATCTCTTCTGAATCTCTCTCTTAGATGTCCTGCGCCTAAGCCACGCGTTACATCTTCCAGTCGAGGTCCATTGAGCAATTTCAAATCTAAGCAGAACAGAGGCGAACGTTGTGTAAAGTATCTGGCAAACGTACAGACTGCATGCATGTCCTGTAAACACGCATTTGGTATGCAGCTAAGGATATGCTTATACACTGTACTCGGTATACGTTGCATTAGAAAAGCTAGAAAAGATAATAGAAAGTTATCACATGTACACTTTCCTCAAGTATATACTGTTACGTACATTTGTATATATTTTTAGAATAACGTCAATCGAAGGATTTGAAACTTCCGTGCGATCGGTAACAGTCTCCTCTTCACATGATAAATTATCCTCGTTTATTATCACAGCATTTTTCAGGCATAACACATCGGCCCCAGTTTTATGCGTCGCGTCGGTCCTGTCTTTCATCCGCCGCTCTTTAAACGAATCCGCCGCGACCCGTTTAAGATTAATAGCCAGTTTCCAGTGGTACGCGTGGGACTGGGTGAATGTCAGGAAAGCACCAAAAGTCACTTATTTAAGCCTTGAAACATCCTATTGTTTTTTTTTTTTTTTGGTATAGTGTGTTTCATAGCGTCGCGACGCTATTTCCGTTATGCAAGATAAATACGTTAAAACTGTTATATACATAGTCATATCTACACCCGAAAAGTAAAATCTTGACCGATAACTGTCAAAGACAAAAGGGCTATTTTCATTATCATTTTTTAAATTATACTTTTCAGTACAATCATCTTGTATCTGATAGGATGTCAGTCTGGCTATAAGTATTTAGGTAACTGACCCCATGACAGAAAAGACCCCAGTGTTAATTGCTTATATTAACACCTCGGCCCTTGCGGCAGCACGTTGAATACTGCTGGGACACATATTCAACGTAACGTGCTACTTTTGACAAATTTCTTTTGTGGATCGAATTTATTAAATGTGAAAACGAAACTGTACGGTAAATTGATCGAAATGATTTTTTGTAAAAGATAATATTTATTTATTAAGCCTCAGTGTGTAAGTACCTGGTACAGATGAGGTTGCACGTATAATGGTCCGGGTTCCGACACTAACAAGTTTTCCTCAACTTGTTCCAAGAAATCGAATGGCCTGTTGATATATGATCGGTATAAATCGAATGGATGCTGCGGAAGCTTTGATCTATTTTTAAACTGGCGCTTTTTGATGATCGACGAGTCGTAATGATTGTTGATAGTTCAATCATTCGTTACTAGTTGTTTATACATTTTTAAACTATGACACGTTCACAGGTGTTTCCACTTGGTTCCACCAACCACGTGTTCGGATCCTCGTGGAGACGAAGAACAGAGCCTCCGTTCTTGTCGACGGCGCGCGCACTACTGACCGGCTCAGGAAGAGAGAGATCAGCTTCACTGGCTTCACTGGCTTCGCTACAGAGAGATTTTCTGATACGTGAGTCACAGTCGTGGAATCGCTATGCCAGATACTTGCTCATTGTTTGACTAGTAGTATCCAGTAGGCGTCGTGACTGTGAGAAAGAGACTGGTGCGAGTTTTCAATTCGACGAATTGTTTACTGCAGCGATACCGATGCGGATGACATAAAAAATTTTTGCAAAAAATTTTTCTTTGCCAACGGAATTTTTTTTTGTAATTTTAAGAAACGTAGCGAATGTCGACTTTCTTTTTGTATTACATTGTTACCTTACCAAAAGAAATCTTTGAACCATATACTCGTGTCGAAGATTGAGAATGCAGCTGAGTAAACATAAAGTGCATTTAAAGCTGGGCCAACAAACGAGACATAACAAGGTGTATGGATTTGTTGCTCCCGAAATGGTCACGTTTTGAAAACGTAAATATAACAATGCATTGGTATGCTAGTGGCTACTGTTATGTCACGTGGATTATGTATTGTATTATGATTATGTATAATTTCATAACGGTATCCATGCATCAAGCAGAAATAGAGAGTACAACAAAGATGATGATTTATTTGAAAAATATTTAATAATAAACATTGACAATATACAGAGAAAATACGCCATAAGAAGTCGCTATGGGGGTAGTAATAAGAACCTAACAACTGGTCCAGACTTACAAAATATCATTCAAATCAGACAATGACGTAGGTGCTTGCGAGGACACCTCGACTTCCGTATATAATTATCGACTTTCTTTCTTTTCTTCTTTTTTTTTTGTTATTTTCCAAATTAAACTTCGAGTCCTGTTTTTTTTTTTTTTCATTTTCTTCTTACCATAATCATTATCCGTTCTTTCTCTTTATGTAATGTGTTCCTATTCTCGGATACTTTCGTATCTCTGTGTTAATGGTAGTCATTGAGTTTTACATGAATTTACATGAAAATTCGTATTTTATACTTTTAACGTACTCGTAACTCGATTGTGCTCTTTTTCACGTGTATAATTTATTATTCATAGACTCCGTAACTTTCGAAATTTCACGAAAATTTTCTCGATCCCAATTCTGTCGATTAATTTATTCGACCGTCGCTCTTTGTCCGTTTTGCGATTCGGTTTGTTACACTGCGAGAAGCAAAAAAAAAACAATTGGCATATACATAGCTGATGAAATTTTTTTCCCATTTTATTTTGTTTGCCTTGTTCTCGACGCTACTACCTTACTTAGATTTATTTTTAAGAGTGTGCTCTCGTTACTTGCTCGTCAGCCAATTGGCTGGTCTTGACAATTTGGTTACTACATAGTTAAATCGCTACCTGACCAATTGTTAGTCAGCCAATTGGTTGGCAGGCCGCACAGACCTTACATTAAACTTTACTTTATACACGCACGCACTCACTCTAGAAAGTATGCAACTTCATAATGTCATGGAACATCCCATTTCAAAGTACTCACACTTTTAATTCCAGGTTAATTATCCTCATTTAATAATTCAAAAAACATCGACGTGGCTTTGCCGTTCTCGCGTGTAAACCATCCGTGCGTTTTTACTCTCATGGAAGCTTGACTGACAAGAAATGATAAAATTTTATTCAAGTAGTTGCTATTTTTATCTTATATTCCACGATAGACATATTCGAATTAACGTACAATATTTTTTATTAAACAGCATTGAGAGACAAATTATTCAAAAAGAATATCCAATCAGTTGGCGAATCGATGAGAACGTTTATTGACTAATGGAAAAAAAAAAGAAAAAAATTGGGAGGAATTTTTTTTTTTTCATTCTCTGTGTCATTGAAATTTCGAGGAGAAATGCGCTACGGAATTTTCTTTTGCTTTCACTTATTTTCTTTTTTCTTCAAGAGTCACGGTAACGCCACGTCCCCGTACACTAGGATATGTTGCTCATAAGATGTGTCATTACGTAGTCATGAATTCATCTAGAGTCATCTTTTTAAAGTATTACATATCGTATGGTACGTATCATCGAATATTTTACATTGCGTTCGCTAATCGTAATCGTTTTTTAATCGATGGTAAATTAATATCGGTAGTAGGAGCTTCTTCCATCGCGTTTCCTTTTTAATCTTCCATTGTGTCCTTGCTTAAATCCATCCGTGTTTATTAATAAACCCCTGCTTGTTACGTAAGCGGCGAGAAGATAAGAGAGCGAGTCGACCGATATAGATCGTTATGATCGTGGCTGATCGATCGTATTGATCTAGAGGAATAGAGGAAGAAAAAAAAAAAAGTATTTGGAGAAATTCTCCAAATTTATGTGCTGTCATTTCAAGGCGTACGGGACACGATATTTTTTCTGTCAAAGTGAACGATCGCCAATGATAATTTGGCAACGATCATTACCGCTGAAGAACAGCAATAAAGGACCAGGATCATTGTTCAATTAAAGTTCATAAGAATAGTTTATATATTCAAAAAAGAAATTATTCAATATCATATAAATAATATGTCCACTATGAAATTTGACTTTGAAAAGGTTTCTCAAATAAAAAGATACTTTCAAAAAAAGTTTTCCATGTTATTAGTTATCATTGATCATTTTCCATGTAATAAGATTGAGACCGTTTATCAATCGTTTGATAAAAAAAATATCTGTCACGTTACGCCATAGGCCTGTCACGAATAAAGCGACGAGGATGATTTCTTTTTTTTTTGATTTCAGGAACAAAGTAAAGTAGACTTCACAAGAAAAAATCAGACGAGGGATATTAACTGTGATAGCGGTGGTAGTAATAGTTAATACTAGTAACAGTAATATAATAGTATTAATTGAAGAAAAGTGTAGTTGTGCACATGACAAAAAACTTACGGAAATATCGTCAAAGGCTTTTTGCAGGGGCCTCGTCTAATTTGAGCTTGACTTATACTAGCAGCTAATAGTAGTAGCCTACCGTTAAAGGTAATTTTAATTACGAATAGTATAAATTGTAGTTACAGTATATAATATACAGGTTTTGTAGGGTTGGGGATTTAGGGGTGGGTCATGGCTTGTCGTGAAAGGGTAGAAATAATGGGATATATCGTAATACGAATCTGCACGCACCATGGAAATTCGAATTGACGAGATTTTGGATCCCTTTAGAAAAAAAAGAATACCGTAACTGCGACTGCGCAGTAACGACGCGCGACCGATTGCAGCCACGCACAATGCTGATGCATTGAATAGAATTTATAATGAGATAGAGAGAGATAGAAATGGTACAGTCATTCTAGAAAAGTCTTTAGCTCTTTTTTTTGGAAAGAATAAAAACGACCAAGTATAAGGTTACCACTGTTGAAAAATTAGACGCTGTCAGCACTGAGCGTGAACTGCGCATGCGCACGTGCACGGGTATCGACACTGCATGACGATGGTTGTATCCGGTGCTGTTGCTAAGGACACGCGACAACGATCAGTTGTGTTAGATTTAGATTAATCTTACGTCAAAGTATGTTCGTGTTAATTAATACCTAATTAATCGGTTGGTTGATGAACGCATCGCTCTCGCGGCTACGGCTAGCCTGATTTGTGCTCGACGATATTTACATGTGCTGGTGCCGCCATCCCACTTATACGCACAGTGATTTCCTGGTTGTAATCGGACGCTTTCGCACTATACTATACTAACTTAGCAAGTATTCGGATTAAAACGTAACGACGGCCCTATTATATATTTAACGTACTCCTAAACGAATCTTTGTCATATTTGGCTATTTTCCCATCGCAGTATACCTCCCTTCCCTACTGACCCCGACTTTACTCTTCGACAAATCTCGACTCGCCATTTTATATTCTATTCGATCATTCTTTATCTTTCTCTTCCCCTCTCTCTCTCTCTCTCTCTTTCTCTCTCTCTCTCTCTCTCTGTCACTGTCATCCATTTACAGTCATTCGCACATGCGTACTTAATAATCTACGCAATATATATCTTCATTTAATTCTAATCTTAACGGGATATCACTCACTCGGCTCAATGTGCGTACTATTTTCTTTACTCGCGACTTATTTATTCATTTTTCATGTCCAAGGACTCTCATCGATTTCTCAGAGCTTTATATGCCAAAGAGAAGGAGTGAGAGGTCATGGAGATGATGACCTTACCAATTCGCGTGTCGATATTGCTAATCGCTAATTAAACGCAGAGGATAGAAGAGAATCGATGAAAAAAAAAAGAAAAAAGAAAAAGAGAGACTGTGCCGTGTCGCGCTCTTAGACAGTAAACAGTAATAATTATAGTGTTTGTATAATTTATTAATAATCTGGCAAATTTTTACTTTTCATTTCTTTTTCTCTCTTCACTTATTTCCACGTATGCGAATTACTATTACTTAAATTCTCTCCCGTTTCCTGACAGTCCAGCCCGTATTTAATAATGCGCGCGTAAGAAGTTTATGCAGTCTGTTGCGTCTGTACGTCGACGTCTTCCAGAACTTCCAAGGCCAACGCTACAAAAACTTCTGGTCTCGCATCTGTACAATAGCGCGCGTTTATCTCTAACACGGCCAGCTTTTTGGCGACGGGTCCGTGCGAACCTCTATTTATTTAATTAATTATTTGTTATTTACTTCTTAATCGAGTACAATATTTTAATCGCTCGAGAACGATTCTCGTGAACGAGTCTAACGAGTTTACATCGTTCATGAGAATTCAGCTCTCGCTACGCTTACGTGCGCTTTTGTCATCGCGGATACGATCCTTCACTGAGATTCCAGGGACAGTCGAAGGCATGTGCTGCCTTACGATATTAGATCAATATCATAGAAAATGTAACAAAAGAAAAAAAAAAAGAAGAAAGTGATGAACATAATTAACAAAAAAAAAAAGAAATATGGGGAAGTGGGAACGGGATTTATAGGTACAATAAGGAGGAAGTAAAAAGAAATTTATATAAGTGAGGAATAGAAACGACGTGTCATGTCCGTTTTGGCGACTAACTAAGAAATAAATTAATTACACTCGATTTGGTTGATCCGCAGCTTTGTAAATTTTGTACCGATGTAACGGTAGGGGGAAATAGTTGCGAAAACGAGGAGTTGTTTTTTTTTCTGATTTTTTTCTTCTTTCTTCTTATCGACAGATTAGGGAATATCAATGGCTGGTACAAGGGAAGGGGGTTGTAGGTAGATTAAGGGTGGATGTATACAAGTTGACAGGTTGCTCGTCTCGCATATCTACAGAGTGCTTTACAGAATTACTTTGGAAATCGCTAAAGAATGCAAAACAACAACAAAAAAATATAAAGGACTACGAGTAAACGCGTTTGATTAAAACCGGTTCAAGAATGATGACTAGACCCTGTTTACCAGAATCCGGTACGTCGGTCTAGGAGTTTTCCTTTCTTTTTTTTTTCCCCTCTTTTTTTATCTAATAAAACGCTAATTCTATTTAATCGTACCTAACGTTTGGTTCGCGACCTACACACATATTTGGCATAGAAACCTAACCAACTTACGCACGTTTCTAACAGCTAGCTACCTAGGTCTCATTTTACAATTAATCTTCCGCGCTACTCGTTCACATGGAAATATAATAATTGTAATAACGCGCACGACCAATATTTCGCTCGCAGGTAGAGCGGCAGCCGATTTTTTTACATTCTAAGGACGAGTGATCGTCCACGGTGCGTGCAACATTGCTTGACAAAAAAACTACGTAATCAAGAAGGGGAAATATACAAAAAAAAAAAGGGAATCAAAATGATCAAGGTGAAAATCGCAACTGGGGTATATAAATATGATAAAAAGATTTTCTTGCCTTTTTACGTATGGAGAGCGAGTAGAGGGAAGACAAAGAAGAAAAAAAAAAGGTAATCAAAAGGACCAAACTTTGCGATTTTCTATGCCAGATCAGGCATACATATTGGACAAATTACGTATTTCTACCAAATAGATTACGTACTAACGAGTACATTGAAACGATACTACACGGGCTATATTACATTTTGACAGTGACAATTTTACTTGTACAATTGAATCCCCGTATGCGAATTTGATGGTTGAACATTACAAACACCATGAATTTCATGAATCGAAGCTCACGCGCTTGTGCAGTGTTATCGAGATAACCACTCGTCCTTCGACGGCTGCCGTTTACGTGACGGGACGCTTATCACTTATCATTTCGATCTGAACGATCCAGTCACGGAGCCATCCCGTTATTATTCGCCAGGATCCTCCTCCGCCTATCCTGCCTCACAGCAATTTTGCAATCAAAATTGTACGCTCACCGACAGAGGCACGAAACTTTTGCTTTCTACCTTTGCTTGGCCAAGATCGCAACGATGAATTCGCGCTGTTCTTTTCTATCTTGTACGAGGAGGAAGTACGGGACGCGAATTTGACAAGTGTCATTTTACACACTTCGCTAGCTGATAGCCGCAGTCTCGAACTGTCCAAATGACGATGAGCCAAACGATGAGGTTCGGGATGACGAAGACGATGTCGATGACGTTTATGACGACGGCGAGGACGTGATAAGTGTGACGTGCTACGAAAGGCTAGCGTCGGCAGGTGGGGCTCCAGGCATCGCATTGGGGATGATGATTGTGTCGGTTTCTGGTCATGATCTGCTGAGTATACAGTAACGCCTTTGCAAGGAAGGCTTCCATTTAATAAGGTGTGAACCTGTTGTATCCGCCCCTGTAGACCGTCGCCTATTAAGAACAAAGTCAAATATTAAAATATATTAGTCACCGTTCAGCCTGAATCTTGGTCAATTCGTTAATGGATGTTACTCATCAATCAACTTACTCCGTAGCCAGCAACAGGACCAATACCGTGTCCAAGGTAGGGATCAGCATACTCTCTGCCGTATCTGAAATTGAATGATCACGTGAGACAACTGTACCACCGTAATGACATCCCAGTGACGAAGTACGAGATAAAGAAAGGGTCAGGAGGTCGTCGTGTTTACCAGGTAATAGCGTTCAGGATTTTTTGACAGGACTTTCGGGAGGGGTATCTTGCTGATCCTCGTGTTGTCTGCTGCGCAAAGCACGACCACGACGGATTCTTCTGTAATACGTTATCAGTTCAAGAGCGAGTAAGGATCAGGAATGATAAATCATACGTCACAGCTAGGGATGATTTAATAAAAATATATATATATATATAATAAAAATTTAATAAATTTCACTAGTCCCCATCTTACCCAGCTACTGCTGCGTAACCGGCAACCGGCTGAGCTGCAGCCGCAGCCGCTCCGTAAGCTCGCGCCGCGACGGCCGTATACGTCGCCGCGGCGGCGTAGGTCGCCTGTTGGGTCGTCGAGAGTGGCGTCGTCTTCAGTAAAGGTGAAGCTGCAGCAGCTGCTGCGGCCGCCTGTAACAACCACAACCCGCCATGCAAGCTCAAGCAAGCTCGGATACTAATCTCCGTCGTGAACGTATCACGTACGACAGTTACTGTCTCTACGTTCGTAAGATCAGCTGCCGGTACGATCTGGAGGAGATCCTGAAGGATCGAGAAGGAACGGGGGGGACACGGGTGAAGAAGGAACGAGGATGATTGTTACGGGCTGGGAATGGGAAAGGAACGGAGACAATTTTGGAAGATATCGAACGCTTTGGTGTCCGATGGAGAAGAAAATTCAATTTTTAGGTTATGTTTGCATTCCTGGATCTTTGGACACCTCCGGACGACCGACCTACCAAGTACATGGAGCGATTAATGAATTAATTACCGAATTAAAAAAAGGAAGAGATACGACCAGGTAAGTAATAACTAATAAGACACGTGGTGCTGGGTACTGTTAAGTTAGCATGCACAACGGAAACAATGAAGGTATAAAATGGTGCAGTCGATCCGACAAATGTCACGGGGTGCATGTTTCAAAGTAACGCAAGGTAAAAGGCAACGACTAGGAAGGCTTCTTAACTACGCTGCGAACTGGTAATCGGTTACGTGTATCGAGTGGCTTTGGCTTAATTAGCGTAAGCTGGTAACCAGCTGTGATCTGTGACTTAGATATTTACTCGGATTGTTGCTGGTCATACTGGAAGTGGTTGCGTGGTTTTTTTTTTTTTTTTTTCATTCTCATCGATTAAATCTAACGGATACGCATACAGTAAGTTATATGCTATAAACTTCGCGAAGTTCCTAGTGGGTTGAAGTTAACGTGAACGAGGTATGGATACCGTTGAGAGGATTACAAGATCGAGGGAGGGACCATGTTATTGTTACAAGTTTGAAAACTTCTGAAAGAAAACTTATTCGAAGTTTCTTACTGAAACGGTACAAGAAGTTTCGAATTGACGTTTCTTTTTTTTTTTTTTTTTTTTTTGAAAAACGATAATAATGCTCTCCTTAATCATCTGTCGAGCTTTCAAATATCTCTCGTTGAAATTCCAATCACGTGAGTCCTTGACTATCAGCAGGTATCTACTAAGGAATTCGTGTCTCAGGTATCGTCCCTGAGCCGATACATCGAATAGCGATAAAACAGTTAGATTATTAAAAAAAAATTACTAAGTACAAAAAATCCAATAAAAACGCATCGTTCTCATTCGTAATTGAATTTACGCTAGCGAGTAAAAGGAAGAATTTTGCAAATCCCATCGAGGGGCGTCAACTATGAATTTTTGTCACACGCTCCGGCGGACATTAACGCCTGTGTAGGTTAGGAGGGTAGAGTGAACAAGGGTAAGTAATTTTCCAGCAAAAAGCATTAAGGCCATCAGCTTCTGCTGAACGGACATAGATGCAATCGAGTATTCTTGCGGTTTTTATTCTCTCTGGTTTCTACGTCCACCCACTCTCCGTCGTTCCAGTGCAGCAGCAAACCAACCCAAGGACCATGACAGCGTAACTGCATGCACTACGGCCGCGTCTAGCTGGCGAAGAAATTGCAGTGGAAATATCAGACGAAACTTCCATACTGAAATCCTATTGGCTCGTGGGATTTTCAACGCGTTTATTTTACTTAAGGTCAGCTGGCACCTCGCGCTACGTGTTCCTCGTGTGCTCGGCGTGTAATGTGCATCTGATTTATGAGGATGAAGATAACCCCGACGGGACGCTTCGCGGGTCGCGCCGCTTAACCTAAAATCTACGTGCATGCATCTTAGCTTGATATTTCTATTCGCGAGGCACCGTACCGGATTTCCGCGATGACTTTATCGATCCTCAGCCGGAAATACGTTTTTATACCATCGGCTCACGGCGATGCGGACGTAAGGGGAAAATGGCTGAAGGGTCGAAGCCACGCGATAAGGGTTCGATGTTACAGGAATAAACAGAAGACGAAATATTTTTTTTTTAAGCTGTCTAAGAGATACAGAGGAGCGTATTGAGCACTGTGTTTCAAAAGGAATCAATAAAATGCACGTTATTGATCAATCGAAAGAGAAAGTATCGTTCGCGATGACAGAATTGAAACGCACCCTGTTGGCGCGTCTGCGCATGCGCGTGGCTGCTTTTGAAAGGTATTACCGTTACAAACAGTAAATCGCAGTGCGTTTTGTATTTATATTCTACTACTCCGTAAGCTTAGTGTTTCGAATGTACTGGACAAGTTGACGATTTTCTACGGAGAATCTTGATAAGCTACGTTTTAAGTTTTAACCAGCGTCTGCCTCGAGGCGCGATTTACTTTTATTTTTCTTTCTGCTTTCGCGCGCGTCGTTAAAAACGTGAAACGACGTCGACGTCGATGTCGAGTATGACGCACACGAGATGACGAAGGGGGACGAAGAACTGGCTCGGAAATAGAGAACGCGGTTCGCTCTCTGGATGGTAGTTAGCTCGGTCCGTAAACATCAGGGTTCTCTTACGCTTTGGGGCTGCGGCTCATCCAAGTGCTCCAATTAAAAGTTGCGAAACAAGACAGATTAGGGGACTCTTTCAATGAGTATTTTCTCGCGGTGTCAAAAGTAGTTCGCGAAATTTCTTACGCGGTAGAGAAATAACGAAAGGCTTTTAGAAATCGTCGTTAACTGAAGACTCTCTTGAAAATGTGAAAACGTAAAATTAACACGGCGAAATTCCATCTTAACGGCATCGCCGCGACGCTGTATTATTTACGTTACTTCCTCTCGTTTCTTTCGAGAAGTCCGCAAGGTGCAACGTAAGTTATTGGCTGGTTTATGTGGTGCGCGATGTCTTTTGGCAACGCGAAAATCAAGCGTCGTAAATTCCCGTCGGGACGTAGCGACGCGTTTTCTAGAAGCCCGCACCACGCGCCGACCGTCGCGATTCGTAAGCCATGAAAATAGCCACAAGGATCGCAATAAAGCCCACTGAAAATTCTCCAGCGACGGCGAGCGACGTGAAATCCCTATAGCACAGTATGTGTACGATATACACACAGAAACGAGCATATAACGCAAGCTGAATTCTACGTTAGACTAGAAAACGAGAAAAAAAAAAGAAAGAAATAACCAAAAGATAACCAGAAATAAGTGAGTAAATTATGCAGCAACAATTCGTTTATCGGTGCAGACAAGGTCTTAGGCTCGTCCCAGATCAAATCCTGACCTAACCCAACACTACTATCGACGAAAGAGACAAACGAAAACAATCTATAGGAATAAAATGAACGTTGAGTAATAAGAGAGAAAGAAAAAACTGAGAATAAAAGTAAAAAGTAACAGTGAATTTTGTATACGTTCCCAAGCGGCTATACACGAAACAATTCGAATTCCCTAGAGCCACTACTCTGTATATGTTTACTGAGAAAGCGAGATTGTCAGTCAACGCACAGATTAATACGAGAGAGCGACAGCAGGAAATGAAAGAAGACTAACAGTAAGTAAAGGAAAGAAGATGGTGTTACGCAGTAAAGAAAAAAAAAAAAAATGAAAGACAGAGAAAATACATAGAACAATGGAAAGAGATAATGGTAGCACGAAGAAAAAAAAAAGAAAAAAAAAAAGAGTAGAGAAAGATAAAGAAAAAGTGAAAGACTAATAAGACGCATCGCGTGAAAGGTAAATCTTTGCGAATAATAATGTCTAATAGGGATGGAGTTACAGTATACGAACAAACGATTTCGATGATAGAGGATATTATAAAATCAAATGCGAAATGCACAGGTATGGACCCGTGTTTAATCCTACCTCCAGGGCTGGCCCTTTAGCCTGAAACACAAACGGCAATCCTGAAATGTGAACCAGGCCTTATCCACGCGAGTCTCTTAAGGAGCCTCATTTGCAGTTGGCCTTGCAGCGATGCATCGATCGCCTTCTAATTGGCTGTCCTATATGATATGATATCGTGCCGGACTCTCGCTGACCTCCCACCCGCTCGCTGCATTTGTTATGCAATTGTTAAAGACCGCCCGTCAAGATTGACGAACGTACCAGATCGCGAATGCATAAGCAGGGCGGCTTCTCGCAGAGGTATAGGTATAGTGTAAAATGCAACAAGATGCAAGCTATCCGGCACGAGATGCAGAATCATTGGTGGTTGCTTATGAGTCATGGTAAATGATCATAATTCGTATCGATGAATTCTGCAGTTTGTTGATGACACGTAGGACGAATATTAGCGTGATATATGGAATTACTGAATTTATCGTATAATTTATATGCAAGCCTGGCGAAATGTCACTATGTATATGTATATACTAACGTCGGCTGATGCTTGCGGCCATTCCAGCTATAGTAATTCCCGTATCGTTACTAAGTTATTAGGCGATGTTGATCGGTACGATGCACGAACGTTTCGGATTTAAATTGAATGATAAAAGAGGCTCGAATGATTCTGTAGATCCTCTACGTTCTTGTATCGTAATATTTCATCCATGTCATAGAGCTAGTGACGGGTTCTTACCTGGAGCCTATATTGAGGATCCTGTGTCGCTGCGTGTGCTGCTATGAAGGGATCGTAGTAGACACTGTAAAATAAAAGGAACGACGTTACGTATAAAAGTCGAATTCGTCAATAGGTATTCGGTCGGGGTCGATCGGAAAAAAGATTGATAAAAATTTTCGACTACGGATATTTACAGCAACTGACAAGGTTTTCGTCTCGGAAGAGATAAATGGAAAATTAATCAAAATAAAAGAGATAAGATTCGATGAAAATTGGACGTTGAAATAACGACGTTGCAAATTGTTTTGATCGACCGTGACATCTCGCGGCTGAGTTCCGTACGTTGGAGTTAGAGGAGAGGTTAGAGGAATGTTTGTGCTTTGCGTGCAGATGCGACAAAATTCATTCAGGCGTCATTATATTTGTACAGTGGTGACGCCGCGAGTGTTCAGCCGCGCTCGTACGATAATTAGCAAAGAATAATCAGGGTGGCAATTAGCAATTAGTCCCTTTGGATAATTTATGGAACGTGCATCACACGAGGCTGCACACTCGGCCCAGGCATCGTAGAGGTAGCCGACAACACAGTGATGATGCTGCGCGACGTGGCTCCGTATAGGGTTAATCAGGATGCACTCTACTTACGCAGGTGCGAAGGGATGCAGAGCTGTTGCAGCAGCCGCAGCTGCAAGTGGCCCCGGATTCCGGGCGAGTGCGATTGCTGCAGCTCCTGTTGGAAAGGCCGCTCTCGCTGCTCCGACTCTACCACGTTGAATGGCCACACCTCTAAGTGCCGCAGCTGCAACACACATGCCACCACGGCCTACCTTGTAATTCACTGTTGACCCAGGTCCAAAGGTTCATCCTGATGCAGCAACGGCAACAGCAGCGGCAGCAGCAGCAACAGTCGACGGACCAAGAGGGCACGACGCTACGCGAGGATAACCTCAGGGATTTAAATTTGGGGAAGGTGACGTATCAGTCGGGGACTCTACCTCAAGACGACAAAGGGTCCACTAGCGGGTGGATCATTGAAACTCAAGAGAAACCATCAGGCTCGGCGAGCATTTCGAATAGACCGGAAGCGGTTGCAAGGACTTCAAAAATAAAACGCTTCAGGGCGTATTATCCGTCGAGGAAGTTAAAGAGAAAAATTGGCTTCGTCGTACCGACACACTCCGTGACCTCCATAAGATCTACCGAGAGTATACGCGAGAAACCGGTCAAGTCCGCTCTGAGGAGTACCAGCAGTTCCATCAGGAGCAGCAGTACGTCGGTAAGATTCGCCCAGTCTGCCGACGGTACGCAAATTACGGACAATGCCCGCAGAAGATCATCGGGATCCTACAGAGCTGAAGTTCATGAGATTTATCGAAACGGAATGGAAGGATGTAGAACTGTCAATGGAATGCACTGTTGCCGTTTGGCAATCTGCATACTATATGGAATCCTGATCCCATTTTTCATCATCATACCCGTATTTCTCTACTGGAAACCCGTGTCCAAGCACCGTGTCCAGGGTTGACTCACAGCAATAAGTAATACAGAGCTCGTCTACTGAAAGAAAGCACTATGGGGAAGACACTTATCCATCTCTGCGTCCTCGATCGAATGGGATTACTTCAAGAACGTATCTGGCCTACCTTGTATCACTGCGCAGAGCTCGTAAATTTCGACCAAAAATAATATTAACGAGCAGGACTGTAATTGGGTTATTTAAAACAAGACAAACTAGCAGCACTGACTTTAACGAGATGTCCAAGTATTAACTTCGTTCGACTTTAATGTCCTTCTCTCTGTATACGTATCGTTCGATTACGTTCACAAAAGCAAGACCGTTAGAACGGGCAATTATGGGGAGGGGGGGCGGGGGGGATTGGGCGATTAGATAGGGGTACGCACGTGAGAACGACTAGCGATGCAATAAAATACAGGCGCATTCCAGGAGTTAAGGAAATACACAACAAGGCAAACTAATTAATTAAAATACGATCCTGCGCGCTTTGTACGATCATACAGTCAATGTGTCGTCTATAGGCACGAGTAATTCGCTAATGCGTAAAGGCGGGTTCACATCGACGCGCGAACAGTAAGTGATGCGACAACCGTGTCTCGTGCATTGGACTTGTGCAGGGATGTTACGTGTGAAACTGGCCAACGAGAAATGGGGACAATACACGAAGAACAGTAGCGCTAGTGAAGTAGTGTGGTAATTGCGGTGGTAATAGTAGTAACAATAGTACGAGTAGTTGAGAGTAGCAGGTAGTAGTAGTAATAGTAGTAGTAGTAGTAGTAGTAGTAGTAGTAGTAGTAGTAGAATGGTAGTACGATAGAAGAAGAGGTTGAACAGAGTAGCGAAAGGTCAGAGAAGGTTAAGGTTATACCTCCGTCTCGCCGCGGCTCTCGGGGCGAGGACGAGGGGTGCGGCTGCAGGAGATGGTGCAACTGCCGCCGCTGCAACTGCTGCCGCTGCAGCTGCCGAAGGTGCAGCAGCCCCTAGCCAGCTCCATGGCATGGCCGGCAACCTGTATCCTGTCGAAAATATTAGTGCACTGTGCCCTCGGGACGATGTCAACCCATTTTAGGGCAATAGTGATAATATTTTTTTCAACGTTAAAAATACATTAGGTAAGCACTGTATTACATAGAAAAAAAAAAACATACGAACAATGACTCAGGATGGACGATGATTTGGAAGGGATTTATCTAAATTATCAGTTTTTTCAAACTGATAAATATCAGGAAATATATAAACGCGCGCGATTTATTCGCAACGGGACTTTTTGACTATGACGAATCGCGCGGAGGGACGATCAAAATTTTTCAAAGTTATTACGGAACGATGTCAAAATAAATAAAGAAAAAGGTGATCAGTCATATGTTCTTTGGATATTTGTTTGTGAGAGATGTAGATGGCGCTCGCGGCTGTATGACGTAATTTCACGTTACTCTATTACATTGTGGGATTTTACTTACGAAACTCGCAGTTTTGGTAATTCGCGTAGGAGATTATTCGTACGATAGGGAAGCATGGTGTATAATTGAACCGTGGTGAACAGTTGATTAAACAAGTTATTGTGCATAGTGTGTGTTCGTATTCTCGATCGCGCATGCGCCGTTGCTTAAGAGATATATAACCGTCTCCCATTTACTCGCAGTCGTACATACGAGAGAGTTAGTCATTAGACTAGAACAACGGATGACTCGTGAATTCAGTGTTGTGATATATTTTATGATTCGACATAAAATTTTGAGATTTTACAAAAAGTTCGAAAAAAAAAAAAAACAGACGTATAGCAACCTCGTACAAAAACATGAATAATTCAACAAGCAACACGCATGGGAATCGGAATGAACTGAAATAATTTTACGAAAACATTTGTTCTCTCTCACAGGAGCTTTGCACTACTTGCTTCTGTTTCCTTAGATGCTTATAAAAATTAGAAAAAAAAAACCGTGATCTACCGGAGTCTCATCCGCGAACATAATTCTTCAAGATCGCCGTACTCCCGTAAAAGCTCTTACCTGCAAAAAATTTGCGCGACGTTGCCGACAATATTTTTTTTTTTTGGTTCAACTCGTTACGAAGGGGCACAAAGTTCTAAAGGGTAAACGGTACAACAGGATAGGGGATTCGACGTAGAGGACCATCACCGACGGCACAGTGCTGCGAGTAATTAATATGATTGAACCCTCCAGGGCCTTCCGAGCACTCGGGCGAGCAACGAAGGGGTGCGAGAAGTGAGGTTGGCTAGGTGAAAGAGGGGGACGAGGGGGGGGGGGTTACTGGCAGGGTTGCTCCGAGCGATCAATAAATGCTGCCAGCCACCCCTGGACCACCTCTATATATGCCATACCCCCTGAGAGCAATGTGCCTCTCTCACTCCTTCCTCTCCCTTTTCATACCTTTCTCTCTCGTTCTTGTCCCTCTTATACGGTACCATCTTTGTATTCAACCCCCGTTCCCAGTTCAGTTTCCACTCCATCCCTTATCCGACTCCACTCTTTTTCTTCCTGCTTTCTCTACTTCCCAAATGATCCTTCACTCTCACTCTCTCTCCGCATCCCTGATACGTCGACGACGCACCCCCCCCCCCCTCTCCATACCCAACGGGGGAAAGTTTTCATCCCCTCGCGCTATCGGCTCTTTCCCACCGCCCTCACTTGGCTGGCTGGCTGGTTCGTTCGTTGGCTGGATGGCTTACACCCCCAGGGCTGCCAACCTTCGATCGCATTATGTCCGATTGAAAGTTCGCGAGGGACACAACAGCCCGTACGACACCAAGCGTCGTCGAATCTGCTCGACGTCTGTGCACCGTGTGGACGCGACTTTGTGGTGGGATTAACAACTGAGAGAGAGAGGGGAGGGGGAGAGAGAGAGAGGCACAACAATAGCTCATAGGAATCAATTTGTCATATGAGCACAAGAGAGATCGACGAATCGAGAGAGAAACCTGGAGGGTTTGAAAACAAAAAAAATGAATCAAGAGTGAACCGTGAGAAAACGTATCTCCAGGAAAATGCCAAGACGAACTTCAGAATAGAAAATACAATAGATCGCAGGCACGAGTTAAAAATCGCAAAACTTGTAGATAACGCTGGATACCGGTTTGGTAATTTTAACTGGTAGAGCAAAGCTGCGGCAGAGCTTCAATCAATATGACGAAATACGTTTAATCACGGGACTATACCGATGTAGGTATACGCTCTTGATTTTGGACAATGGAATCTCTGAAATGGATGAAATCTTTTGTTAGTCAATATGTAAAACATACAGATAATAATAAATACAGCCTTTAGACTCAAGTCTGGATGCACTAGAACCACAGTCGCATAACCCACGAGTAAAGCAACAATAACGAAAGTGTCTCCTTTCAAGATACAGTATAAAATGTAGTTGTTTAAAGGGGATAACGAAAAAGAGAAAGGGAACGAGACAGTGAAGAAGACGAACCAGGAAAATTGATGGAAAGAAAGAAAAATAAGAGAAATCGTATGGCAATCAATAGAAAAGAAAAAAAAAAAGATAGGGCGAGGGAGAAGAAATGCTCAACTAGCAGCGAGCGAACGTACCGCTTGAGCGAGCGAGAATATGATCGGCCCTGTGTATCTAGTTTTACTTTAAAAAATGCCAAGAAATAGCTAAATGCTCTATATAATGTATATAACGGGTACGGGAAACAACAACGACAACAACAAGAACAGCTAATCTTGTAAGCATCCGTTTTAGGCCTGAATTATCTTGCAAAGAGATATACGTTCATTTCGCGCATTCTATTTTTTTTTTCTCTCTCTCACGGACATTCCATTGGATTTGAGATACGAGACAGCAATCATAGTAAGGGGGGCAAAGATAAGAAATAAAAGTTAAGGATACAGGGTAAATGAATTTTAAGGTACAGGCCATGAAAAAAATAAAATAGAGGTTGGTGACGGCCTGGCCAAGTAACAACGAAATCGGGTATAAACAACAGGGTCTAGACGGTTGTGCGTACATTATGCACCTATGTAGTTCCAGTGCAGGGTAAACTCGAAAAAATATCTTTTTTTTTCTTTCGTAAAGCATAGATAAATAAGAGGTGTTCCAAGATTTCAAACGACTGCGAGATTCAACCGGGACCGTTTTTTTTTCTCTTCCTCGTTTTTTTTTTTTTTACGTATGCGTCTCTTTTTTGCTTTTTCTTCTCTTTTTCCCATCGTCACGCACGCACACTCGCACGCACACGCACGCGCGTTCATACAGGGTGATTCAGAAAGCAACTCGACACCAAGCAACGACATTTAGGAAGTCCTTCCTTTCGTCTTTTCCGACAGGCTTGGATTTTTCTATTGTTCCTGAATAACCCTGTACAGACATATATCTGTGTACATATATATGACTACATAGTACATGTATATAGTATATAATATATTTATGTAAACAGATGACGAACACGAGTGGGAGTTGCTGATGTCTATGATAAGGATCTCTAAATATCTAAAGTATATCTACACGGCAATTATTAAATATTGCTGGCGATGCTTTTATGCGCTCGGTCGGTAACCAATTAATTAAATAGCAAATGCTAACGAAGGCTGGTATTATTATTATTTTTTTTTTTCGGATGCACTGCTACAAGGCCAATCGCTCTACTGCGTGCGCGGGAAAATTCAAAAATTCGACGCCTCCTCCGAACCGTCCTCGGAAGACCATACGCGTGACCAACGTTCGAGACTACACTTGCTGCTTTTTTTTATTTTTTTTTTGAGTTTATATTTTTTTTTTATTATCTAACAGGCACCATCCATAGCAGCGTCGAGTGTTATCGTTTCCGTCGGCGTGAATTAATTAGTTACCGCCGAAATACGGTATCTTCTCGAGCATGCAGCAATCTCCCCGCGACGTCTGGGCGTCGCGCTCTCATCAACTAACACACCGTGCCACGATCATTAACATAATCAATGTGAACGAAGGGTAGAGAAAATTGAAAAAAAAAAATAAAAAAAAAATAAAAAAACAGAAAGAGAGAAGAAAAAGGAAAAAATGAAACGAGAACCGAAATTTTATGACGAAATCGATAGAGTCTGGCGTGGAATACGGACTCTGGCACGACTCGTGCTGACACTACGAATAATAATGTTTACGTACAAAATTTCCAAAATTTGCGACTTTTTCGATATTCTTGGAAAAATTGGACGTAGCACGAGACGCGTGCTAGAATATGTGACCAGATAACACACAACACGTGAAACTATAATATCGTAAAGGCTAATCGATTAATATATATATATGTATGTATATATGTATATATAATAATATTCACAGGTGAATCTCATATGAAGGCAAGCCAAGGCCACGACATGAGACGTGCAAATTAAAAAAGGTAATAATATTAAAAAAGCAATTAAAAAATTCTCTCCCAAAACCGCTCCAACCACAACCAAGCACAACCACAGGCAAGGTACGGGCCTTTGTCAACGAGACAGTCATCAACCAGTGAATGTGGCGCATTACCGTGATTATTATGTAATAGTAAAAATTAAAAAATATATATATATAGAGAGTAACAAGTGTATCAATCAATCTCAAGTCAATCAATCCAATAATGGCGTGATTCAATATTAACAGTAGTTGCAGTCAATAAAATGCCAATCGAATATTAATCGGGTAATGATTAGGATTACAAAAGATGATGAAGACCATAGGAAACGTAGAATTGCGAAATACAGGACAGAAACAGGAGATTTTGGTTTTGATTTTTTTTTTTCCCCTGGAAGTATGGAATCAAGTTTTGGGAATGACGGTGATGGTGGGGGGGGAAAAAAAATTTGAAAGAAAAATAAAGTGAGGTGATAAAGTGATATGTACCTGGGGTGAGATGGGGTATATCAAGGGTGGTTCGCAATTAAGTTAATAATAATTAAAGTACAATAATTAATAAATTATACGTATTATGTACGAAAATACCTCATGCTTTACCACTGGATAGAGAGCCCTAAGACTAGCTACTAGGCGAGAATATCACTGGTTTTGTCTTTTTTTTTTTCTTACGTAAAAGCTATTTGGCCAATCGCTGAATTTGCAACACCACCAACGGGGTAACGTCATAAACATGTAACTCAACGCATACGATCATCACACGTTGATACGTATGTCCTTTTTTAATTTTTTTTTTAATTTCCCCTTATTCCCCCCCCACTCTTTCAGGTACACCGACAAGTTCAAAAATCTCTCTCCTTCCATCGTTCACTTCTTGCGTTTACTTTTCTCCCCAAAAATTATTTAATTGAGTAATTCCCAAATATCCGGTTTTCGTGTATAGTGGCCATTTTTTCTCTCTACTGCCACGCACGCAACACGTATGGTATGCATATATCTGTATCGTTTCTACTGTCTTGAGTGGATTGTCGGTGACGTTTCTGTTAAAAGTTACATGTGACTCCATCGCGAAAAATGATGCTAAAGGAACATAACTATATACGTGTGTATTATATAACAGAGAAATTGGTATATATGCAAGGCAACTTCCTTTATACTTGTAGTCTCTTCTACTGCGCATGTGCAAATAGATGCGCGCGCACGCGGATGCAGCTCTCGCAGCCATGTCTCAAAATGAAAACTCTATTACTTTCGCCGTTGTCTATTTAGAGTATATTACGTGGTACAAGTATACAATTTGCATGCAGAGCTGGGCAATTATCTAAGGTATATAGTAAACCCACGCGCTTCTCATTCCGAAAAAAGTAAAAGCTTTGTAATATGTGAAAACTCTCAACGACGACCCACGTGCGTATAAGTACGTAGTTAGGTTATGTTACTATGTTCAGACGTAACGTGTGTCTATGCAGAAAATTAAATATGGTGATCTCTCACGTTCCGTTGCTAATTGGATATGTAATTGATGTTATATAGGGTGCGTGCCGAATTAAAGAGTGCGTCTTGTAATACAGAGTAAATTGTAGTTCATACATGAAAAAAGTCGACAATACGAGTGACGCGAGATGCCAACAAGGCGTCCATTCGTGCTTGAGAACATCGCGCCACCTTTAAAGCGAACATCGTCAGGGTACAGCGGAAGAAACGAGTAAGTGACACGCGAACCATGTTAAATTAATAAATGCACCTAAGCGTTCTGTGCCTTTTATATTTATTTCCGACAATTCCCGTAGAGCATTCCGTGAGAATAGAATAATTCGTCTGCGTCCCCGGTATCCGTGTAATTCAAAGTCTTTTTCTTTTTTAATTTTCAATTCACATCCTTTCACGTTGACGTATTTACGTAATTTGCAGCATCTCCCTTGGCGTCGTCGGGACGTCCAAAAATAGCTTTTTACAAAAACACGACAAAATAGCAGAAGAAAATGAAAAAAGCCATTTGCTAACCTTTTCGCGTTCGCTACGTATACCCGAGAGAGCAGTCGGATAATAAGAAGATAAATTAGCGAGAAAAAAAAGATTGAAGAAAAAAAAAAAGGATGAACAAAGAAGTCGCAATCAAGAATAAATCTAGATACCGGACAAAAGAGCAGGAATCGTTGAAGACAGTTCCTTACGTTTTTTCTTCCTAATGAGTTTCCCATCCTCTTTTTCCATCCCTCATGCGTTCCGGTTAGTCGCCTCCCTGTGTCCAATTCTCAGGATCAATGACCATACGTTAAGGCTACTGTAGCTATTACAATGCTTTATAAATGCGGCATCAACGCGAACCCGAAGTTGTGCGAATCATAAGAACAGAAATGTGAACTTCAAGACGAAAGTAGAACGGACCAAAATGATAACGTAAGGACGAAGGACGGAAGGTGTAAGAGTGAAAATGGGAGAAAGAGAGAGAGAACGAGTAAAATAAGTAAAGGACAGTAAATTCAACGAACCAACCCCAGCCGTTGTTGACGTAACCCAGGAGGAGATAGAAGTGCATTCAGCGAAAAACCGAGAGTAACACACGAACACTGACTTGATGCAAGTTGCATGCTTTGAAATTGATAAAAGATCTCACGTATGACGTATTCGTATTCGTTTTTGGTTTACGGTCTGTCCATATCGACAAGACCCCTTTATTATTGTTCTTTGTCATAATTCAAATGAATGATTTTTATATCTTCAAGAAAAAAAAAAATTCGCCTATCTCTTATAATTTTGTTCGTTTTTTTCTTTTTTTTTTGGTTCTTCTTGGCAATAAACGTCATCCTTGCCACGTGTCACTTCTGTCGCGTGTACCACGTGTACACCTAATAATATTGTATTCATTATTACTGTATTATATAATAATTATTTTCACGCACATTTTAAAAAAAAACAGCTCTACTATCATTAACATATTATTGTAGCGCAACTTACGACGATAACAATACCATTGTATATTTTTTTTTCATCTCTTTTCTCTCATACTTAAACGTTAAGTCGCATCTGTCTTTTCTTCTTCTCGTTTAACTCGTGTAAATAAGTCTTGTAAAAAAATACTGCATTCTGGTTACACTGCGCGAATTCTTTCTTTTTTTGTTTTATCACGTCGACTCGCGATTCTTCCGTATTGTCTTTTTAGTGCCTTTTTCTTTTTTTACTTTTAATATCAGTCTTGGACGGTTGGTACTCTTCGGATTTTCTTTGTCTTTTTTTTTCTCTTTAAAGTTTTGTACGCTTCGCACACACACACGCGCGCACACACACACATTATATATATACATATATATATATATATAATATGCATATATACAATATGCCATAACTTTTTTTGTTCATTTCTTTTTAATCGAAACGTGCGACCTCGCAAAATGAGGATCCGCGGTATGTTTTACTGTTCGTATAAAAATGGATTATTTTGCGTAAGGCCTTTGTTCTTTTTTCGAGAGAAAAGAAAAATTCGACTGGTTCATCGGCTCGACTTTCCATTTCGTGAATACAGGTACTGTGATCGATATTGCGAAATATTGTCAATCACGATACATTCGCGGATACTCGAATTCGCGCGGCCACGACGTAATAAATTGACAGTGTCACAATTTTTAATTGAAAAGAGAATTCGAGTGACGTTTCGTAATGGCGCCCAAAATAAAATCCAAGACAAGTGACGTATACACGCAGTGTCTCTTTTCCGCCTGACGTATACATAGAGATTATCTAATCCGACATCTATATCCGTAATAATAAAAATTCTCTCACTAGAAAGTGCTACCCTGTATCGATCGGCCGAAAGAAAAAATGGGTCGGCCATATTGGTCAACCAAAAAGAGTCGAGAACTAGGAAATTTTTTTAATTACTAATTACCATCAGTATCACGATTGGAACAATGGCCCGAGGACGTAACGTAAAATTCATTCTTTGTTATCGGGCCATACTATCCGTGGAACGCTTTGAAGTAACAGAAAGGAAAGACGAAGATAGAAATATGTGGAAAAGAGTAAGTGTTGGGGGGTGGGGGAAAAGAATAGTTATACATAATAATAAAGGAATGAGAATGAAAAGAAAAATTGGAAATAGAAACGTTAGAACGAGATAAATCGCGGAATATACACACAAGAAAAATATAATAAAAAATGACAATACTATTTGATACCCTGTAGTCGTTTCCTTAATGCTTAAAGAGTTAAATTAAAAAGAAAGAAAAAAAAAACCAAACTCAGTGCCGCCAGCGCTTCGTTATTTGTATCATTACCCACGCGTCAGTTTCCTTTGCCGTGATGCCTCGGATCGTCTTTTAAAAATCATTTTTAAACCATCATTCGCAAAAGTCACTTGGACGATTATCTATCACCCTGTAAATCCGATCTTGAATCTGAACGTGAATTCGATAATAAAGGAGGCTGCGGATCCCAGCGGAAATCGAACGAGTGACTGCTGTGTGATTTAAGTATTTTCATTGGTGTACATATACCCTGTATACATATATGTATATATATATATAAAAGGGGTACAGTCTCTTGAAAATATCACAAGACCCTTATTATCCTAAAATACTGATTTCGGCAAGTCAACAATTCGTTACATACAGAAAATCGTGAAAAAAACTGTAAAGATAACGACAGCTCTTTTTTTCTTCGAAAAAAAAATTTAAGTGCAGATTATTATATTTTTTTTTTTCACATTCGCATAATAATTTTTTGAGTTATTACACAACGTGATAGCGAACGGTATAAAATTTGTAATTCAAAGAAAAAAAGAAAAAAAAAATAATAAAATAGCCGAGGCACTCACGGCATAAGGTGTGCGTCAACGGCGGCCTGATTATTCATTTTGGTTAAAATTGACTAAACCTAACCTTACCCTAATCCTATTTTAAACCCTGTCTTAATCTTAGAGACCCTAATAAAAGGAAGGCTTGACACTCTGTTAAGATTAATGCTCTCTCTCCTCGGCCTAGCACTGACCTATAGGTTCTCATCACGCTAAACCTTATCTTTTCTTGCTTTCTTTTTTTTTTCTTCTTTTAAGTAATCTCAAGCTTTCTCGCGTCAATGAAATTCTCATCGATTGGACTAAAAATAATCGACAATCAGTGTGAACGGATTCTCACGAGAGAATGGAACGTGGATGGCAGAGTGATTAGAATAAATAAAATGGACCCACCTTGGCTGCAGATAGTATATCAGCGAAACCTAAATTTCACACGCGTCGAGGACCAATGCGCGTCAGTGTTAAGCCGGACATGTATTAATAAAGTAGACGTGGACGCGAATGCTAAAATTCGTAATTGGGATTATCGAAAAAAAAAAAAAAATTCCCGACAGCTAATAAATTTTTCTTAGCTTCGATTCCCGATTAAAAAAAAAAATAATACAAAAGCAATGCTTTTTTTCATTACTGTCTCATGATTGGCTTATTGGAGCATTTAGCTTTCGCGTCATATCCGCTTGTTACGGATATCGGATGAAAAATCGTAAAACTCGAGAGGGAGAGAGATAGACAGAGAGATAGAGATATATAGATACATATGGAAAGATATAAGATGGATATATATATATATATATATACGTACGTATATATAAAAAGAGACAGATAGAGAAATAGGAAAAACGTTATCGTTAATCTCTATATATGGCATGTACTCGGTTTTGCTTGGTCGTGGTATCATTTTTCTGTTTCTTTCTTTTTTTTTCCTTTTTTTTTTGTAGCGGCTCTGGGGTCGAGTACTTGAAAGTTCAAATTGATTTTCAAGTTTCTGTTTGCTTGTTTGGCTTTTAAACGGTTATTGCGAGGTTGTACGGTCACGTTTTGATATTCTATCTTTTTTTTTTCGTTCTCGTTTCGAATCAGCAGCTTTTTTGAAATGTCGGAGACGCCTAGGAGAACCCATGACAGTTCTCGCGTATTTCGGAGTAAAGAGTCAGGAGTGCCTCTTCAGGCACGTCGTGGATGCACCTACCCTCTGGCCACTGGACGCACACTGAAACATACGAAAAAAAAAAATAAAAAAATAAAAACCATTAGTAACTCTCGTTATGTCTTATACGAATTAATATTTTTTTTTTCATCAAATTAAAAAAAAAACATTTATTCATGTTAATGGGATATCCATGTATTAACGTGTATGGGGGAAATAAAAGAAAATTTTGACATTTCGTCAAAAGTTCATTGACACATGACGGAAAACAAAAATACAAAGAACAGCAACAACAATGATAAAGGCCAGCAATTCAGGATTTTCACTCGTACAGCAGCTTTCAGCCAGAAGCTTTTCATTCAATGCTGCTAATTCAGCTTCGCGTATATCGGTACAATTTTTTTTTATTATGCAATCGATAGTCAATCAATGGATTTCATCACTCATGGAAAGAGACGTACGAGATATTACGCGTGGGAAATACAGTGAACAAAATGGCGAGTAAGAGTTTAATGCACGTGCATACATATATACATAGTTCAATAGCGAAGTTTTTAATAAAATTTAGTAGATTAGTTAGATCGTATAGTATTGACAGATACGATAATTTCGATTAGTTACGATTGGTGCTATTGAAATGACTGTATTATCTCATC
>JARQSV010000113.1:677662-693635 GCA_030142285.1 Calameuta idolon
AAAACTATTCCTTATATGGTCATTCGGAGACAAAAACTATCGGTTGACCTTGAATTTCGATTCAGGAAAAAAAAAAAAAAGAATTGACCCGAAAGGTCATCGCGTTCTTATCCAAGCTGATAATTAATTTGCGATTCGGCCAAAGAGCGGCTCAGCATCGCGACGCCTGCTAATTAACGAGAATGCGTTTCGTCGAGAGGTAAATACGAATGTGTCCTGTGATAAAATTTCCCTAATCGATCTCTGTGTACGTAGAGCGACTGCAGCGCCATCGTAGGCATAACTTCGCGTGACGGAAGAAAATTTCCATCGATGACTTCCGAGTCTCTTAAATAACAGGTACCTACGAGTGATCCCTATGCCGTATATCTGAATATCTAAAATAGCGGGAAATTTGAATTTTCATTGAAGCATTAAATATTCCGACAGCGAACTTTCGAAACGCGAAAATAATTTTCTCTGAGGTTATCCTGTTCCTTTTTTCACTTTGGATTTTGTGCTCTGAGATCGCAGTATATTTGCATCGATTTTCCATCGTTTCTTTTTTTACAGGCATATTTTTTTATAGAATTTAATTCTATCATTCTCTATTCTCACGGTCACCGATCGCTAAGTCCATTTCCCATGCTGCACGGGATGGCCTTGTTACCAAATCTCCCTTCCAGCCTATAACACCCTGGAGCAATTTGCATTTTACATTGGACACGTCCAAGGGGCAGCGACCGAAAATTTATTGGTACAACCCAACCGAAATCATGGCAAAAGCCATTTCCAATTTTCGTTGGCGAATTTTGGTACTACGATTGCGAATGGCTCGCTGGCAATTGAGTACGCGACTCAGGAAGACTGACTCTGCGGCTTTCGTGAGAACGAACGGGCGAATTTTCATATATTTTTTTTTTTAACTAAAATTAGATTGCAAGCTTAGTCTGAATATGATATTGCTGATTCTGAAATAAAAAAAATTGTTCAAATCTACCAATCGGCATGAGAATAAAGTGCTGACAGACTTTCGAGAAAAAAAAAAAAAAACCCGAATCGCGACCTATAAATTTTTTTACCGAACAAGAAAATTATATTCAAGCGGCAATTTTAAGCTTAGTCCCACGAATGAGATTTTCCTTGAATTTAATAATTTCCATTTTCCGAAAATGCTAAAAAATCTACCTCCTTTTAACAAGCTATAAAAATAAATTCGTCGTCATCGTTCTTTTTTCTCTTCGTCAAAAAAAAAAAAAAAAAAACCCCTTTATAAGTCCATTAATAAAATTGATTAAATTCAAAACTCCCGGGATTCTTTTCATCTCGCTTCACCGTCCCTCTCAACCCCCCACCCCCTCCCCCCCGGTCCAACCACCAATTACTCTTGCATTCCAAAGGCACCTTAAGGCGCAACTCGCGATAAAACTTTTCACCCCGACAGCTGTCAAGGGTGGGTCCAGAGCGTAAGAGAGACGCTCCAAGCGAGTTTCATCCCCGTCCAGTAATTACACGCATCGTTACGCAAGCTATTCGCGAAATTGAAATTACGAATGTGCGAAAAAAATTAGGCCGCGATAAAAATCCGCAAAAAAAAAACAAATACAAAAACAAATGTGCACCAACGTTATCTCGTAGATGCAATTAAAAACGATGAAAATAAAGAAAAAAAAAAAAGAAGAACATTCCCAGGAATTCAGGTCACCCTGTCGGATCTAATGATCTACGATCCCCGCGTTTGTTCCGCGTTGCATATTTTTTCGCGTAGAAAGTTAAAAAATTCCAAAGTCCTTAGCAGGTAGGTTATAAGGCCAAAAAAAAGAACTATTCACGTTGGCAGACTCAATCAATACGTAGCACGGTAACCCTCGTCCATTCTCGTTGTCATCCAGGGGATGAATAAGTGAACTGAATTTTGCAAATTTCTCGCAACCTTGCCACCCGTTGTATAACTTGGCCGCTTCCTTTTCACCGTAACCACCCCTCAAACCGTTCCGACCACCCCCCGCTCCCCGCCGTGGAATCTGCATAAATTTGACTTGCTAAGCCGAAAACGCGTCCGCCACTCGTCGACACGCTCGTCCCAGGTTCTGTTCCTTGTAGCGCACCGGGTAGTGTTGTCGGAATCCCAGTCAATATACCAAATGACCTATACAGACGAGTACTTGCAAAGAGCAAAAAAAAAGAAACAAGCCTGATTTCTATGCAAAACGTTAGATAATTAATTGTAACGGGACTTCTTTGGATTTCCTTCTACCTTTCAGAGAATTTTAAGCATTTCTCGCGGTAATTAGATATTTTTCAACGAACTTGCATAATCGGATAAAATTGCATAAGTTCACAGGTCACGTGGGAGGGGGTGATTTTTTTTTAAATATAGACACTATTACAGATTTCTTTAACGTGCGAGGCTTACCTAGTACAGGTCATGTACCATATGTACACAATGCGCGACACTCTGACAAAAGCTCGTTCATTACGATAATGGAGTATTGAAGGCGTATCCGCGTATCGCGATTCATTCCGCGACAATAAAGGCTCGCGCTTAAAACAACGACGGCGACAGTCGTTGGGATGCTGTGCGCGAGAGTATGATTTCCGTTTGTATACAAGAAATAAAGGGAAGGTAAAATAAAAAATATCCTATTGAATTAACAACGTCGGGCGCGACCCTGTCTCTTGGGTCGACCGTGTGAACGACCCTGATACGTATGCAATGGGAGACTGTAAATCCACAACGACCCTAGAAAATTTCAATGCAAAGCTCGTACGTAGAAAAGACTAGAGATTGTAATGAATTTTTCAAAATTTAACGCGAAATACGTCACTCCGCGATACTTTCGAACGGGACTGTAGCGACTTTTTCTGCTTGAAAAGGTCAGGCTTGAATATGAGCAGAGCAGCTTGATATACAAAGTTTGACGTATGAATCCGGCCTAAGGCTACGAAAACATCATTTATGTATATATACTTTTACAGTAACAACGCGAGCGATAATCCTCTTATACGTAACGTATCTACATATAGCGTTATGGGGCATGTGCCAGATTCGTGTTGACAAGTTGGCAATGGGGAAAAAAAAAAGTCGAAATAAGGAAACGAAGCAAAATAGAGAAAAGCCGTGAAAAAAGTGTGAAGTAAAAAATTTTGTTAAAAATGGAAAAGAAAAGACATTACGAACTAAACTGAACAGTCTTTCTTCGCGCAGCCGTTTTGAATTTTCAGAACTGCTGACACTTGCGAAAAGCTTGCGTAATTTAGATGCGATTATGATTCAAGGATGCGTTTCTTATGACAAAACTGGAGTGAAGTATTACTCCCGTGATATTGTACTCTAAGGGCTGTTATTTTCCAACTCTTTTTTTTTCTCTTCCCTCCACGCGAAGGTTCCGAACATAGGAATCATTTTGAAAATGCAAATTGCTCCGGTTTTCGGCTGTACGCACAGACGGTAAACAGGGGAGTCCAAGGGGGTGCGAAATGCACTAGACACGTGGATTACTAACGGGAATCCCGATGCGAGAGGGTGGCAACGCTTAAGGGATGATGGAGACTCTCGGGGAAAATTCATTGCGGAGTAACAAAAATCGATATCTCCGTAGGGGTTGCTTGAATAGGTACGCATTTTTCTCCTTTAAACGATAAAGGAGCTGCCTAGAAGAGGAAAAAAAAAAAATTACTAAAAAAATTACGTTTCATCTTCGATAATTAATTATTTAATTTCGCATCTAAACAGGACACTATTCGTCGCGATAACGTAAGATATGCCACTTTACTTAATCCCTATGATAACAACGCCCCCCCTCCTTCCCTCTCGCAATTATCTTGCGCATCCTCTATTGCATATAAGAATTACAAGCTACGGATACACTGTACACTACGTGCTACACTATATGCTATACGCACGTAAATGCACGTTACACGTAACAGGACATTGTAACGCTGTTGTTATTATAAATTATTATTGTTATCATCATCAATATTAATATATATAGTAATACATATTCGTGTTTCGTGAGAGAGCAGGGCAAGTGCGGCGGCATTTTCCTTACCTTTTTTGGACACATTTTGAGGGTTGTCCGCCTCTCAGTGTCCCCCGTGTGTATGCCCCTTTAACTCTCACTCGAACTGTAATCGATTCGTAATACGATCGATTTAACGATGATCGATCGTTTCCCTTCATTTTCTCTCTCGCCCTCTCTTTCCCTCAATACAATACAGTATATTAAATTTTCTCTCTCTTTTCTTTTCCTCTCGTCTCTCTTTATCACTCTGTGCTCCTTCTCCTCTCATCGTATTACTCTCTCTCTCTCTCTATGTCTCTCGTTCGTTCTCGTAATATATTCCCTCGGTCTTTTCTCGCCACTGATTTCGTCCGTTCCTATCAGCGCTCTGTCATTTTTTTTCTCATCTCATCTCTTTTAATTCGCAACCGGAAGTGAATCATCTACGGGATAACAAGATAGATATCATGAGAAGCCTGTCGTAATTCTCGATGGCTTTTCGCCATCTCCTTCTATTACATTGAGATAGGGCAACGGAGGAGAATGTTACCCTGATATTTTTTTATCACCAACCCCCCCATTCATCTTCACTATCAGGGGGTTGGTCTTCCGGTCTTGAACGTTCTTTGACTTTAAATAGACTTCACTTTGCCCGACTTTTTTCTGGACAGTTTCGCGCGCCCCCATCAACCCCTTCAACCGTGACGTGGGATTGGTCCGATTTTTGCCGACACAAAAATCTATCCTTGTCTCTCATTATTGACATTTCAATTGTGATTCCTCGATCACTCACATTCTTCATGAACAGTTTTTGTGTTTGCAAATAACAGCCATCGCCATTTATGCACTTTTTTTTTTTTTTTCATTTTATTCTTTCGTCAATTTTTTATGACTCCTTATTCTCTCGTCCACCCCCCCACCCCCCACCCCCCACCCGTTTACTTCTTTAGCCCGACGGAATCGATGCGCCTCGACAGCAGATCAACCAACCAACCAACCATTATATACTCGATACGCGTTATTCGCGTCACGTCTTAACCGTGTAATAACAGTAGCAAAGCAGAATACTAAAATTCAAAATCATACACGTAACACAGGATGTTCTCAGTGAGTGCAGAATCTCGCGTGATTAGAGAAGCCATTCCCGTATAGGTATTTTACTCGTCGGCCTATGAAAATTGAACGTGCGGCACGTGGAAGATTGGCCTGTCAAACGATATTCTTAGACGAGAAAATCGATCCAAGTAATTTTATGTGCAACGTCAGTCATCGATATATATATATATATATATAATAATGTATACATATACGGTCACCTAAGAGCGCAGATACATTAAATTAGATGCAACCATTATCCCTCGTTATCGTGACAGGCCAGAAGGTGCTGAATGTGCGTACACAGTGTTACTATGTATAACGAGTAGCCAGAGAAACACAGAGAGTTCAAGAGGAACGGCAGACAAAATGACGTAAGAGAAATAGAAAGCGAGGGATTGTGAAAGAAATTGCTATTATTCAATGTACATGTGTAACTACGATGATTGGACGTCGATTGGAAGATCTCTCATTTAAAAAAAAAAAAAACAATCATCGTCATAGTTTTAAGTAATCATTGACGATCAATCATCGACTAAGTATCCTTATACGTTTTATATTGACATTATTATATCGATCGTTAAAGATATCCGTCTAGTTCGCGTTTCTCCCGTTCACGGAGTAGTGGAGCTGTGGTCGATCTGCCGTGAGGTTTATGAAAGAATCTTCAAGTGTAATCGACGACGCCGACGCCGTTCGACGATCTCGAGAAACGTTAATGAAAAAAATAAACACGTGGTACCTCATTAATCGAAGGAATCATCGAGATAACCCGATATAACCAAATCAACGAGCGCGATAACCATACAATGGAAGTTCCACGCATGCGCGAATCCAGAACTCGATCTCGTGAGAATCACGCTTCGTTTGACGTGTCAAACGTTAACGTGTTCAACGTTTCGAGAACGAGAGCGATACAAGATGGCGTCTGATGGCGGGAAAATTTGAATGTACTAAAAAAGTTTATTTAATGAAACGCCGATTTGTCAGCTAGTAAACTCTCATAGATGCTACGGGCGCCGACGTCGTTATGCATATATGTATATATATATATATACATAATATACGTATATACTTGATTATCAATGTATATCCTTCATATGCCTACTGCACATGAAAATAATTACGGCACTTTTTATATATTATCATTCGTGCCAGATTTTAACATCGTGGTTACCAGTGGTACCAACTGTTAATCGTTATACTTTTAAACCAAGAGTATATAGGCATCTAAATATACTATTTACGAGAATATATATATGATATATAGGCCTCGCGTTAAGTCGTCCCGACGCGTGCGTCGCGCTGGTAAAAAAATTTAAATAATTTTGAAAATAACCACCGTAACGACAAACGAGTCGCGGCATGAGTACAAAATGGACGCGACGGACGCGTCACGTGACGACTTGAACGACGACGCGATGTTTACAATAGGCGTCGCGGCAATGGGCCTAGCGCACTTTGCCGTTTAACGCGCGCACGCATCGCGCGACTTTTTTTATCGTTAAAGCCGCGTACGCATACGCGCGCATCACAACGTACGCGACAGTATGACACGCACCGTATATATATGTATATATAAATAATCCATTCATGTTAAAACAGTATCATATTAAAAAATATATATATATACACGTATACACGCGATGCCATCTATACTGTCGCGGTTAAATGACGTAACGCATAATAAAATGTAAACGATTAAAATTAATTAAAGGTATATAAGGTATATAAGTATAAGAAGTTCATGCACACCTCAATCTTTCTGCCCTCAACCACGGTGCCGTGTAGCCTCTCACGTGCCCGGTCCGCGTCAGCACTATTTGCGAATGTTACAAAACCGAATCCCTGCATGCAAGGACAGACAAAACAACATGCATTAAACTCAACTTACAGACTGCCGCGCCCACCCCAGCGCCGAAGTATATATGGTCAAAATAATTTAACATATGGTACTGTATATGTTGTTCGGTTGTTTGGTATATGTACTATAGATATATTTAAGTATTATTGTATCATGATTACCGCATCCGCCGTTGCTCTTCGGCAAACTTCTCACATACGAGACTCGTGTATCGCGTGTCCCTCGTACGTTTTACTTACATAGGTGGGTGCAGGAGGATATTTTTTTTTTAATTGCTGTTGACATATAATCCATTTTTTTTGGCGTGAAATTTGTGAGGGGGGAAGGGGATGGGAGGAATATATTCTCTGTGTAAATCAAGGATGGTCATATGCGTTAGGTTAGGTTAGGTTAAGGTACAACAGGTTGTTTTTTTTTTTCGAACGTCATCGTGACTACTTCGTTTCCGGTTAAAAGTTTCGGAATTTTTATTGTGCGGAAAATCATTGCCTTTTTATTTTTTATTTTTTTTTTTGGAAATAGAGAGTTTATAATTGAGAGGAACGCTCTCGAATCGAATTCGAGTTTGTTCGTTGGAACGGTTACAAGGGTTTTTGGTGGATTCGAACGGAAATGGAGGATGTTATCGATCGTCCGTTGTGTACGTGCTTTTTTTTTGTTTTAGGTAAAATAGCGAGTGGGTTCGAGACAGATAAGAGGGATGTCCTTTTTTCTCTAATTTTTTAATTGTTCTTTGTGACTGTTGCGTGATGATATCGAAATAGGGTGGGCGGATAAGGGCTGGAATAATGATCAAGGAAAATATATATTATTAAGGTAAAAACGAGTCAATTCAAAGGAGGTGATGAATTTAACGAATTGAACGTAGAATGACGGGGATGGGGGAGGGGGGGATTTCAGAGCTGCGGCAGCGGCGGCAATAAGGACGGTGTCGTTTATTTATTTGTACTTTGAAAAAAATGTTGTCTCTTTGAATTCTTAACTTTTTTAACTTTTTCAAAATTCATGTTTTCTTTTTTTTTTTAAATTTATGGGTCTTGCATTACGTCGCGTTATTATATCGGCGCTCGGGGGCGGACGCCTCATACTGCTTACGGAGACGCACCAAACAACGTGCAACAAATAAGTAAATGTAAAATCATGGTAAGAAATCATGGTCATGGTTCACATTAATCATCTCATTATCATATCATATCATATCGTGTCATGTCATCATGGTCACATTATATCATTAATTTTCTGCTGTTATCGTAAGGTGCGTGTGATGACAAGAGATGAGAGAGTAATATAGTATATGGTATATAGGTAACATATCAAGGGAAGGAAGGAAGGAAAAGTTTATATGGTTAACAGATAGGAGGGGCGTCAAAGGGGTAGGTGTCGGGTATCAGCTCCTGTCAATGTTTCAAATATGTAACATGTGTGCTCGTGTCTGTAACATTAATATAATCTCTTGACATATCGATATTTTTGAGAGAAAAAAAAAAGGAAGTTTCCACAAAAAACAAAAAACGATATTTTACCGAAATTCAAAAATATAACGTAGAAAATATATGAGGATTATGAATAGTGGGATTTCTTTTCTTGGCTTTTTTGGCAACGATTCGGTCTTCAAGCGAAAACGAAAAAGACATGTTCTTGTCCTTGATATATAATTATGAAAAAAAAAAGGAAAAAAAAGTAGTATTTATACAACGCCACGCTCACCTTCGCGCTCGAGATTTTTTGGAAAAACAATAAAAAAGATAGAAGGGTACCTAATGAAAATTTATCAGCAAAATACAAATACCAGATCTCATTAGGTCGGGGGGGGCACGGGTAGTGGGAATCTTCCAATTGTCCTGGACTGCGCAAAGAATCCATCCCTTATCTTTCCTATCAACCCCCTGGCTATTTCTACTTTTCTCCCCAGCAATTTCCTACCTCTCTCCGTCTCCGTCTAATCTTTTTTTTTTTTTCTTTTAATATTTTCATCCCTTTTATTTTAGGTTGACGATAAACCGACCGGAAGTGCTAACGATAGGAAATAATTTTCTTTTTCCCTATTCAAACGTCATGCGTGCCGCAGAAATGAATTTTTCGTTAAAAAAATTATTGCATACAGTAGGATTCAGATTGAACGAGAAATAGCGGGTGGTTATAATATTCGCAATGAAAATTTGTCTCCCAAGGAATGTGATATTAACTATCGACCACGATCCATTTACATTAAGGGTAGGCCGTATTACCAAAACCGTGCCCTATCGCAATCAACCACCGTGTACAGTATGTAATTTGGTGGAAAAAATCGATACGCGAAGAGGCGAATGTATCAGAGTGCTTTTGTAGTAACGGGATTGCCTAAGGCCCGAAGACCGAAAAGCATCTCTTAACGGTGGCCGTAGCCACCACTGCCTGAAACCTAGTTGCTATAAGTATACGACTAAGTCATAAGGCTCCTTGCCACACGGAATGAAACGAGTACAAAGATAATCGAGTCTCTCTGGCAGGGAAGTTCGTGACTTTCGAAGGCTACAAGGAGCGAAGGTGTGAATCTGCGTTTAAATTGCGTCATCCCCTAAGTTGAAAGCGTCGAAGTTAAATTTTCAAAACAGGCGCGGATTGCTTGCAAGGATAAATATTTCTGATGAGAAAAAAAAAAAATTTGATTTTTATTATCAAGTACACAATTTCAGACAAGCACGTACAGGGTGTACTACTGTGATTAAGAATTTATCGATTTTTCAAGCTCCCGTGAAGGCAGCCACCCTTGATGTTGCACGTGGGCAGGTGACAAAATCAAAAGCGTCTCGATAAGAAAAAAATCGTCGGATTTCTCAACGACGTCGTCGATCGTTTTTAATCCGAAAATCGTCCGAAAAAAAAAATCAAATTAATGACCATAGCGATTAACTATGATATTTCAAAAGTCCTCTTTCTTCTTGATATTTCACTGACTGCTTCCAGGCGATCTCCCGTATATATTCCCGTTAGAAGATCGATAACGGAAGTGCCCTTTGGAATTTCATTAATATCCCACAAATGATTTATCTAACGCCTATCGTGTCTCCTGCAGTATATTGGAAGATTCCTGATCCACGATCGCAATAATAAATTCCGCCAAGTGTGCCCGGAATATCTGTTCCGTGGATATAAAGCGCGAGAGACGTATGTTTTATTGCTGTGTGTGAATTTACGAAATGGTGTGAGAAGTATGATCGTAATTCTTAATTAATTAATTTTCAAGATACGTAAAAATAGCGAATTTTCCGATTTAACGAGACGCAACGTGACTCCCTTGATTTAATTGAGTTGTGCGTTAAAATTTTTTTACCGTTTTAAAAATACGTAAAATCACCTTGATTGTCTCAATGGACAATCGAACGAAATGACGATCAAATATCCTTTCTCGTATCGGACGTAAATCCTATGTTAAAGTCCGAAAGACGTATTCCGGCGCCAGGACCTAACCTAACCCGGCCTGTTTACAAAAGTGCACAGCATTAATCACGGTTTCATCAACGAGGCCAACCAACGTTAGTCCAAGCAACCCGCAGCCGAGTTCCGTAGCAACTGATATGCATAATTATGTTCTCTCCCGTAGATCCTAATCGCGACACGCCATTATTGACGTTACGTCTACAGCAGCAATACGATGCGCGTCACGAGTATCACGAATTTTTGTTTTCATCGACATCATCTTTTCGTTCGGTATCTTCTACCGACAGTCATTTCAATACGATTTCCCGGCATTCAATTTCCGGCGGCCACTTTGAAGCCGGCGCGCGAAATTCAATTGTAATTACGATTTGTTCGCTCGAGGAAAAAAAGCACTTGCACCGTATAATTATTATCTAACGCAATATTCATTTTGGGGAGTCACGCGGCAAATTGAATATCCAATTTCCCAAAAAAAAAAAAAAAAAATTAATTTTTTTTTCTAATTCGGCACCGATTAAACGCGATGTCAGATATGATGTAGCCATGTGATCGAAGGACGCCGTTCGTCGCGACGCCTTGAATGAAAAAAAAAGAAAGTTAACTATTAACTAATCCCTATGCGCGGCGACACCAGAAACGAAATGCTTTTGCGTTTATTTACAAAGCAGCGACAGTATCGCGATATAGGTGTAGAACGACGCAAAACCATAAAAGCTCGTCCACAGGTATTCCACCACGCATACACATATATATATATATATATATATATATATACAAGGGTGAAAAGTTATATATATACGTAGGCGGATACCCATCGGACGATAACGAAAGAGTGAGAAGTATATTTAGAAGAAAGAGAAAGTAAGATGAAAATGAGAAAAAAGAAATTAATAAAACGAGCGAAAAAATGTAAGAGGTAAGATAAAGAAAGTATTTATTAATGATAACGACCAAAATGTCCAGAGAATTGAGACACATCGATATATTGATAAGTGAGTGAAGTGTGTGTGGGTGGGGCGTTGATTAATCAAATGAATTAATTAACAGCGACGAGGTGCGTATAGAGAGACGACAATATATATGGGCAAGGCAATAGTATTATTTTCAAAGGAAAAGAAAAGAAATAAAGAAAAGGAGAGAAAGAAAGAAAGATAAATAGATAACTACTCGCGCCGACCGGGTGTGAGCGTGTGCGTGGTGTGCGTGTACCAAAAGACAACTATATTTATTATAACAATCAAGTCAACGATAAATCAGCTATACGAATATATATAGATATATAGACATACATATATGTGTACATATATGTATATATTGATATATGCATGAGTGCCATGGGCCAGAATGGTTCCCGTGTAATAAAAGCCTACGAGGAACTACGTGTGACACGTGGAAGGGAATTGGCTTGAAACGGAGGATACACATGTGACTGGGTTGTGAGTAATGTGACGAAGGGCTGGCAGATTTTAGACTTTTCTTTTTTTAAACTTCAAAATACGTCCCGTGGAATAAATTTTGCACATAGAAAATTATTACGATCACGTACGTACATATGTGGTACGTACATAAGACTTTTTTTTTCACGTATCAGTTATTTTTCGTTTTTCATCGTCTAGTCGTCCGTCAAGTGTCGGGCATCCAAGAGGTTTCGTTATTTTGTGCGCCGATCGGATGGGTGTTTGAAATTTTGAGAAAATTTGGTTAGAAGTGAAGGAATTGAGAAATTACTCTGAGCTGATACAAAGGGAGAAAAGAAAGCTCGTAAGAGATACAGTGAAGTTTGGTATCAAAGCGAAAGGGATCGTGTACAGTAGTCACGATATATATATATATGTTTGCACTGTGTTTTTCTCACTAAAAGACCAACAGTCGTTACAGTGGTAAGTGAATGGTAAGAAGAAACTCCTAAGCTTTTACAGGCCGTTAATTCACTTTACGTTTCTCTCGTATAAAGGTTAATCGAATGTTACAGAGACTGTAGAAAAAGTAATAGAAAGAGAGAAAGACAGAAAGAGGCGACTAAAAACTAGATGTATGAACGTAACTTCCGTGAAGAGTGGAAGGAGCTTTTACGATAAGCGTTTGCCAAACGCTGTACGTAGGTTGACAAGCAGATAAGGAATTCTCGATAAAAGATTTCTCGAAGATTTTTCGTTCCTTCCTTTTCTTTTTGGTGGAAATAACGTAAAGAGGACGAGTGACCGGAACAAGTGAAATCGGAATAAGAAAATGAATGCGAGTGAAGTAAGTGACGGAGAAAAAAGATGAGATTAAAGAAAAAAATAATAATAATAACCAAGAAAATCCATAAGAGGAAAAGCGCCGTGTAGTTTAGTTAGCACGTGTTTTTTGTTCGGTTATCTTGACAAATAAAAAAAAATTGACAGATAAGAAAAAAGTTACTTTTGTTTTATCGTCAACGAAAAATAACAGCGTGAAAATCCAGTCCCTTGACTGAATAGATGCCTTGAACAGCGATTATAAAGAAAGCGGCCGATTAAACGACAAAAATATTGAAAATACAAGAGAAAGAAAAAAAGAGTGTGTAAATTGGCGAAAGAGGTGATAAAGAGAAATAAATAGTAATTTTGGGAATTACGGAAAGTGAAAGAAATGGCGATGTCGTATAAGGATTCACAAAGTAATATCAAGGCTCTCGATAAATAGTTTTGACTTTCAGATAAATTCGAATTTTTTAATTGAACCGTAAATGTAAAAAATTTTTCAAATCATCGTTCAGCATACATACATATATAAACTTCCTAGGCAACGTCACCCTTGGTCAACTAGATATAATATCTGCAAAGATGAGCCAAGGACAAGATAACCAATAAGTAAGGAAATCAGCCCGCCAGTGATTAAGCAGCTCCTAAGTTTAAGCACGTAATTAATTAGTTAATTAAATACATATGTGAAAGAGCGAATAAATAAAGAAATAAGTGAATATGTCAAAAAGCATAAGACTTTTTTAATACCTGTCTGACCTGACGAAGCGTGCTGTTACCATATACCATATGTGTATACAAATATATATATATATACATATATATTATATAAACTCTCGTACAAAATGCACAGTACGTTTCATGCTCGTGACGTATAATTGAAAAAAAAAAAAAAAAAAAAAAAAAAAGATGGATCAGTAATACAAGAGTCTCGTTCCCAAGGCTTCCGTATGAACGAGATATAGAAAACTGACTATGGGTGACATTGCGAAAGAGTTAAAAAAAAAAACAATAATAATCAAACAATTTTCAGATATCAATTGTCGAGAGCCTCGATAATTTCCCGTGGGATGACGGCGAACGGAGAAAGATTCGAGTGACTTCCGGGATGGGAATTCAGTCGTGGGCGGAAGTCGATGTCTGATGAAACGGAGGTTATGGTCGATGGGTAAAGGTTAGGTTGGTAATAAAGGTTGGTACGATGTTAAAACAGCATTGTACGACAAGTGAAAAGTTTCATCAAATCAAATGGGCAGCATCTCCCGAGTATCCTCGTGACAGGAAGTGACGACGATCGGTTCTGTAACCTACCGGAAGTCCGTCGTAGACGATGGTAATTCATTCGAGCAAAGCGTATCGCTTCCAGACATGAGATCGGTAATGATAAACGTAAATAAAAAAAAAAAAAAATTTTTTTTTTTTTTTCAATCGATCTATCGAACGTTCGACGTACTTCCGGTAGGACCAGACTGAGAACATCGTTTTTCCTTATAACCAATGGGAACTAAATGAAAAATGCGGAAGGCTAGCTAGAAAAATGCAACAGCTCGTCTAAACAACTACGAGAACTAACACCATTGGTTATATCGTAGGTATTTACGTGTCCCTGGGCACATACAGTGTATGTAACGCGCGTACAGACCGTTTCAGAGGCGGATGGCTTGGTCCTTCGTTACCGAGAGTCGAAATTTCTTGAGTGTGTAAATTGAAAGTTTTTGGAAAAAAATTGATCAAAAAGAAAAAATCATCGATCTATCCCTCGGCCATCGAAACGATCCGCGGTTCGCTTGTTCAAAATGCTGCACTTCATTAGGGATGCCACATTCCATTTACATTGACGAAGCTTTCGGAAAAGGTCTTACGGCTAAAGCATAGTGCTTTTACAAAATGGTAGTCTACGCGCAATGTCCTCCTGGCAAACGCATTTTGCAAAAGCATATGGCGGCTGAAAACTGTGTTATAGTACAGTATATAGGTATGTATATACTGTGACAGTCAGACTATAAGGGATTTTTTTTTAAAGCTGCGATTCGTATATTAGAAAATAATTAAAAAAAAAAAAAATCCCTACAGTCCCACTGTTTTTACTTATCTCTAAAGGCATTGGCAATCCTCGCTCCGTTTATCACGCATTTTATCGGTATCGAAAATTGCATCTTTCAAATTGAAAATTCGCGTTCTTAAGGTACGGTTGCACCAGAAGCAAATATCCCAAGTAAATTTATTTCCAATAATCTTTAAAAATATATATATATATATATTTTTGTAATCTCGTACTCGAGCAACGAGGTCTCCTACCACCGACGGGATATCGATCTGCTTTGTGCCGTCGACGAAATTATATAAATTCGTGCCAACGAGAAGCCACTCCCATTCTCGTTTCGCGAACAGTGAATCGTCTGCGCGATAGTTCACGCTGCTCAGGTTAGGCGAAACAAAAGAAAAGTTTCGAAATTACCTTAGTTCCGATCCTTTAACAAAGTTACACGTTTATTCGCCAGATGGCGTTAGTTGCAAAAATTAAACAGAGTCATGTGCACACACATACAGCCACGTCACATTACGATAGTCAATCGTTATATGGAATTGTGAGAGCCGCCCTGTACGAACTTTAATTAACCCTCCTGGCCATCCGGAAACTGGACAGAGGTCATTCCGCGTCCTATATTACTGCGATGATTGACCGGATGTTTCTCGTCACGTGGACGTCCTGTCATCGCGTTATAGAAACGTTGCCGTTAGCGAGCAATTAACTTGGTGTTAATTAGGATTGAACCACCACAATTTTTTTTGACGTCGCATAATTATATTATGCAAATTAAAATTTTACGCTCTCAACACTACTTTCAATTGTCCTTTTGTGTAATTGAAAAAAATTCACGAATCTCGGCAAAGCTGTTTTAGCCTCATCGCGGTATATCCTAAGCAACGTATAATCTAGTGCCACTGCTGGGAACTTGATAAAGTGCACTCGAGTGCACTTGACGTAGTGGCGCTGAATATGCAAGCTCACCGGATGCCGGCTGTCAACGCGATGTATTACTGCGGATCTTATCCTAACCATTGTCATCCATATTGAAGCGCATTTGCACCCCCAAGGTACATTTTTTACTGCATGCTCCGATTGTTCAGCTGCTACGAGAATGGAATTGCGTGCTTCATATTTGACTAGGAATTCTTTGATTTTTCTTCTCGCGTACTTCAGAAAGCAAGAGCGAGTGCTGTCTCGCTGTGCGGCAACCTGCCATTTAAAATGCATCGAGCACGTGGTGCTGTCAGTCGGTAATTTAAAAAATCGCAAGGATTGCCAATGCGCTGAAAGGAAAAGAGAACAATCAAATACAGAACCACTTTTTTGCAAATTAATTGAGACAGAACACTTTTTT
>JARQSV010000113.1:701084-744326 GCA_030142285.1 Calameuta idolon
TTCGTAACTGTTTACTAATTGCAGACTTCGGCTGCTGAAATCGGTCTTGCAATTAAATTAGCCCCGTGCGAGTGGGTTTTGATCGTCGTAGGGGCGATGCTAAACGCCTGTGTATATTTACGTAATTAGAATAGATGACACGAATTATTCTACCCAGTAAACTTCCTAGGGCGCTAGACTGCTTTTGACAGTAATGCAATACATTAGGGAATTATCGCTGCTGGACAAGTCGTTATTGCCAAAAGTAACGCGAAAAATGTTTACCGTTGCGTTGTAATATGCCTATGACTATTTTCATCAACTTTCTTTCTCTTCGTTGCTTTTATTTTTTTAAGAACCCGCTGCTGTATCTCTTTGGGACCTAGTATGCTTTCCGGGACGTGCACGTTTCCTGGAGAAATTGGTATACACGGTAGGAAAGCGTCGTAGAAAAAGAAAAATAAAATAAAAGAAATCTACTTATAGAAGAAACAGATTTAAGTTTTCAGCTAGCTTCCTACCCATTACTATGCTAAATATATACATATATATATGTGTAGACTGAAATGCTTCAACTTTGAGAGAATACTTCCTTCCCCGACTTAGCAAGGGATTAGAACGCCACGCTGTTTAAAAATTTTACGAATGAGCGTAGACTTTCCACTCCTGTTAAAGATGCGCAGAGTTATATAAGCAGTGTAAGTTAAAGATACGAAAGAAACGGTGAGAAGGAAGGACAGGAAACAAAAGAATTCGCTTTCGTCGTTCTCTTGCGTTTAAAAGTCTCGGGGGGTTGCGAATGTAACGATCGTTCCGCGTGCCCCCGTCAAAAACCGACCTGAATCGTGATATCCCCGATGAAGGGTCGCGGCACGAGAACAAGCGCCATATAACGAGGCAAAGATAAGGTCAATTTGAATGTTTAATTGTGTTTTAATCGTAAATTATGTATTTATTCTTGATGAGCACGCGTCATGCCGTCTCACGCCGCTGACTGCTCGCCGATACTGACAATAAAGAGGGCAGAGCAGTAGAATGAAAAATTTCAAGCACAAAGGAATTTCCCGACGAAGATAACAATCGCATTTCAAATTAATAAAATCGCTCAAAAGGAATCGTGCAGTGTTGCAATCTTATCGCGTGAATTACTTTGACTCTTGAAAAATTACATTTAAACTTTACAGTTACTCGCAGAGCACGAAAGGTGCTCCGTCGGTACAGTAGAACGCCCCAGGCAATTACCGACCGAGCTCGTGCGACTTTATCCACAAGACAGACATGTGTTCGAACGAAGCGAGACTCGACAATAACAGTACGATTAGAGTCCTGTGGTAGTGACTCAAGCCAAGAAAAAAAGATATTAATCGTCACACAGGACTCGATGATTATTACTCTGTGCCATGAATCCAGTCCGGCAGTATGAAGGATGAAAATTTTCGAGGGAGGATGCGTGCAGAGCGAGTTTAATGCCAAGTAAATAATTGAACGGAGACCGAGCGTGTGTCTCCGGCACGTGTGACCCGAGTCCCAAGTGAACATACGCACGTAGAGTAAAACGTTACTAGAGAAAAAAGGGCAAAAAATAAATATCACCCTTTCTCAAGAAACCTTACACACTTTACGGAATAACCTCGTAATTTAACCCTGGTGGCGAGTGGCATGCCGGAGTGTTCAAAAATTGCACGTTTATTATCCAGTGGTTCTCAGCGCGGAAAAAAAAAAGAAAAAACCCGTCTGGCTCAACCGATCTGACTGTGCGTTACCGACTTAACGCATCGTGAAATAGTGACAACGCGCATTTTCAATGAGCGATACGTCGTCAGCATTCAGCTGGACGCCGATGTTTTGACACGATTCTGCGATAGAGACGAAGGATAGATATATAAATACGTATATTTAAAGAGAGAAAAAAAAATACGACGTAAGAAGCATGTGTGCTCGCTACCCACGTACCCGTATGTATACATGTTAGTAACGGGCGAATCGATAGAGGAATTTTAGATATTCGAGTAATGTTCAGCGACGCGTGTCCCGGTTGACTTTATGGGTGAAACCTTCCGACGGGTCTACACGGGGATTTTCATTGGGTGCGACTAATCCTATATCAGAGCTCGAGACTCGTCATGGAGGTACGTGAATGGGACTGAGAAAGTTTAAGTAAGAGGGTTCAACAATGGGAGTACAGTCTGCTGTAAAACGAAACGAAACTGAAATTCGCGCATGGCTCCAATGACATGTATTCCTAATTGCTCGTGTACTGCGTGAAGTTAAACAGTCTAATTTGTATTAATGAACGGCACACGATACCAGCCCGTCCCCATATTCAGATAGAACGGAAGAGACTCTTGGCAAGGATAGGTCGTGGTGCTTCAAGAGTATATGTATACATACGTATATGCTAACGGGCCCTAATAAGTAGCGCTACTACCAACCGCGTGGGACCGAAGCCGAGAGGAAGCCGAGAATTAAGGACGTGCCCGGCTGCTGTGACTCTCACTCTCTGTTGACTATTTTCATGTTATGTTTTTATCCGTTATCCGCGTAGATTCCAAAACTTGATATATTACAAAGGTACCTTTCTCTTCCATCTTTATTTAAAACCCGCGCGACGCTAACAGCGTTGGTCTCGGCCACACGCATTGGCAATCCGTTGGTCCGTGAGAAAATAGCTACGAAATCCAGGAACGGCGAGAAATTCGATAACAATAGAAATCGAAGTAAAACAAAAAAAAGTTGCAGTAAAATATCGAACCACGTGCAATGTCTTATCAACGACTGTTATCGACTGATTTAGTATCCAAGGGGAATTGGTTTGTATCGTTACAGTTTGGTTGGTAGTCTATACGTAGCGTGAACCCAGGCCTGAGATTTCAGTTTCGATATGTATTCGAAGGGACGTCTTTCTCTGAAGAAATAGCGGCGAACGTTAGTAGGGCAGATCGTATAGGTTTTTTTTTTAAATAAAATAATTCACCACAGCAAGATTGTAGCTATTAACTATTACCGGAATAAGCGTTCGCGTTAGTCGCGAGACTGGACGGTAGAACCAGAGCATAAGGGACATTCTGCTCGCTTGTTTTCATAATAAAAGTCTGGAGTCTAGCAGAGGCTAAGAAATGAGTGGTGGGATTCGTAACGTGCCAGAGGACGTGTCTGCTGTACTTTGGCATTTTCTAGGATGAGGATGTCTAGTATTAGGGTGGTCTGGACGAGTCAGAGTCAGTTAAGGGATATGAATTTTCCACTAGTCCGGACATAAGTCGTGATTGCGAAATGCTTGCTGTTGCTTAGGACAAGGGTGTTTCACGATGTTGCGTAATGCCATAGAAGTATCGTTTAATAAAGTTCTCTGGTGAATCGCAGAAATGCCAATTGGATTGATCGAATGGTATTATTGTATTTCGTTACGAGATAGGAACAAAATTTAAAAAAAGAAACAATTGTCTGCTTAAATTTTCTTTTTATTGCCGATAATAATATTTTTTTTGTAAATTCAGACGTAACATCAGTACGAATATTTCGAAATGGCCGCTAAAATGGATTCTTATTTCTCGAATTAAATTTTCCGTCCAGCAGCCCTAAAACTTTGCCGCCCCAAATTCTCGATCGTTAAACGAACGAATACCGTGAAACTAAAACTGGCATGTAATTGGCCTACAGTAATTTTTAATCGGAGATAATACAATGAAACGTCATAAAATTACGTTATTTCAACAATTAATGACTCTCTGCGCGGGGGGTAACAGCGAAACGTGTAAAACTCTCGAGAGAACGGATGAAAACGCGTAACCCATGACAAGAAGAAGAATATAAGAATTTACAGCAGCTATATTAAAATTTAACTTGCTCGGGTATTCGACTAAAATACAACGAAAGACGAGGCAACGAAGGAGAAGAGAATAGAGGGGGAAAATAGAAAATAAGAAAAAAAGCATCCAATATCTAGAAGCAGTAATCTTCCCGCGGGAACAAAAGCAGTCAGTGTCAATATAAAAATATACACAGACGGTACGAGGGGTTGGTCTGGATCCTTATACCCTTTAAGGCTACGCTAAACAGTGCTCGAGGGTGGTTGAAATGGGTGCGAAGTAATTCGAGGGGATTTTTTTGAATCGCAATAATGAGAAAACTTCGATGGACTTTCGCCATGATAAATTGACCGTTATAGCCTTCGTAATAAATACACAGCTACATGTACAGATAAACGCGAACTGCGAGCGTATCCAAAAAACTGCCCAACGTCCTCGATCCAAGTAAACAATTCGAAAGATTCGCTTTGAGGATAAATTTAAATTTTCATCACCCTAACCTATCTATGCCCTACGTGTTTCCCCTCGTCCAGATCATTGATAGTACACACAGTGATAAGGATTTTCCAGGAAACAAAAATTCCGCTTAGGTCACGTAGAGAAAAAGTAAGTCTCACTCTTCCTCCCTTTCACCTTTCCCCTGCTTTCCCCTGTTACGCCCGAAGTCACGGTAACGTGTAGATGCCCAATTTATAACCTCGTTCGCGATACCTAAATGGTGGATTGCGTGTTGCACGAATAGACCTGTCCTATCTATGCACGGCCGTAGTAGTGCCTATATACAGCACGAAGAAGCAAGTAGGCTGGCTGGTCAGGTTGGTAGAACGGGAGAGGAGGAGAATCAAGGAAGCGCGCGATACAGGAGGAGGAGGAGGCGAGGGAGGGAGAGAACGAGGAAAACGAAAAAGACAAGGAAAAGAGGATGGAGTCACAGGGCGAGAGCACGCGCAGGACAGGGAATGTTGTTTTCGTCGAGGAAATATTTGCCGCGTATAAGGAGGCCAGCGTTTCTCGAATCTGGAGCATAAATTGACTGTAGTCAAATAACCTGAACTCGATTTCACCGAGTGTTCTTCCACTTGGCATACGCACGGCAGACATTGATATTTATTACCCGGTAGCGAAGAAATTACGATATTCGATTAAACAGCGATCACGTGGTGCAAGCATTGAATGAGTTAAAAAAAAATATTTTTGTAAAAATTCCAAAATACATGAAATTCCATAATTGTTTAGCTCCATAAGGCCATTGCGATTTGGTCCTAAGAAAAGCCAAAGTACTAGAATGAAAAATCCACCGTGTAATTTCAATCAGGCCAAGCTGGAGACACCAGGGCGATCGATTTACGAACGAGATGTCGTCGAGCTGCGTGTTTATTATTTATTTTGAAACTAAGGATGCTCGTAAATTGTGCAAGCCGGTCTTTAAGATCGGTTGAGAACCGTCGCGATCGAACGCGATGCTGGTCCTTGGTAAAGCCGCATTGTTATTCACGCGGTGGTTTCCGGCGCGAGCGTGCTGCTACCTAGGAAGAGACAGCTACCAGAGGTTCCCTAGATCTATTCACAACATTGTCCAGTACCCTGGGGGAACGTATCATGTATACACAAGCACGTTATACGTATACGTAACGGGTCGTGTAACCGCCATTTCTTTGTCCGACTAAAAAAGCCCCAAGGATTCATCAAAATTCATGAACTCGTACAGGACACCTAATGCGTCCCTTAACGATCAACCTGGACCAGCACTACTCCTCGAAAATCATCCGCAGCGCCCCAAGCGTCCTGACTCGTTAAGACCGTATTATCCCACACGTACGTAGGTCATACAGGTACACCCATAAGTACATACAGCAATCACCAACAAGTATGACTGATTAAAAATGTCACGAGGCAAGATAAAAACGGTGATAACCTCCGAAAGAAGTTAACGATAAATCAGATGTCGATTCATTCAAAGAAGATACCCATCGTTCGTAATCATGAAACAGATTCAAGAAATAATCAGATACTACGTTATACTGTACTAGAATCGGAGGCCAACGTACCCGAACAGAATCAACGTAAAGCATTTCGACAGCCCAGCATGTAATTTCGTCTGTACCTCCCAGTCGAGGAAATCTCAGTCGATCAAAAAGGATCACAAGGCACAAGGAAGCAGGACTATCGTACGTCGAGAATTATTCAGCGTTAGGACAAGCTGGTCTACCACGCTATTCCTCTATAGGGCCAGTTTGTCCTTCCGCCGAATGACGTGGATGGTATGCTACCAGCACTCCAGCAGGTATGCACCTATACAAGAATCATCATTCCGCCCACGCGGCAATCATACGTATAAAAACGTGCATAGACGTAAGAACGAAATCGACGGTACGATGTTTTTCGCTCAGACAGTAGACACCTTATTCCCCTCGTCTGGGTGGGGGTACCAGGTTTTGCGGCTTGGCTAGTAGATCCGCCGCTTGGTTGGTTGGGCGCGCGAACGAGCGAGCGAGTTTCAGGATTTTTGGCATGGAGCCATCCCCGACACAAAGAGACCTATAGAACTATCCGGGGCCAGCTACTAACCGAACAGCCAAATTGCTGCCAGGCAATGGTCCTTCTAACGCTCGTATGCGCTCTCGGTGCCATCTGCCGAATCCCAAGCGCAACTATTTATATAGACGGTCGCCCGCCCTCCGATGCCCGACGAGTCTCTGCCGGCGTCACGACGAAGAGCTTCGGTTCGCGCGACTAAGAAAACGACAATGCCGGAACGGCAGTTCGGGCGATATAAAGCAGCCAAGACACATGGGGATACAGAAGCGGACTAGAACCATGAGTGGAGGTAATAAACGTGCGCGTTGCGATGCGTGTCGTGACGTCACTTCCGGCCAATCAAAAACCATCAACGCCATCATCTCGCCGCGAGCGCTGCTCGTGGCCACGGAGTGTTTCAGAGGGCGTTTGCGACTGTGTACGAGGCTTTGCCTTGCAGTGTTGGAGAGACACGAATGTACCTCCGACATATTGCAGTCACATAGTTGATAGTTGGAATCAACTCGATGTGGGCTTAATTGAGCGTAATTCGCTCTTGTAAAATGACGGCAGCTCGAGGGAGGAATTGTGGGCTCTGCCTGGTGCAGGGACAGTTTCTAATGCATCGTACAAGATTTTTTCTTTTTTTTTTTTGAACCATGTCGCAAAAGCGAATAATTCCTCGACGACTCTTTTTACTCACCCGACGGCTATTGATTGCACGCGTTAACGAATCGACATATCAATTGATCCTTTTGCCCTGCTATCGGCATATCACGAGGTGGACAGGTTTAGCGGAGCAGGAGTAGAGCTTGACACGAGGACTTCCGGTACGATCGATACAACAGAGGCCGACGTCAATCCGGCTCCCTTTGCCGGCTGCGGGTTAAGCCCAAGTGCGAATCCAGCGGTAATCAATAGGAGGAGCGATTCTGCCCTGAACTTGCTGGAATCCATAATTCCGCGTAAGTCTGACATATAGCGTCGTCCTAGTCCGCTGTCGAGGATGATACGCATGCAGCGACACTCGCGAGGCTGCACATACAGCACGTATTTTTTCTCTTTAATCATTTCCACCCATCTTTTCACGCAATTGACAATTTTTTTCTTTCTCCTTCCTTACCCCTCTCCCTCTCCTGTTAAACGCTCTCCACACGCTGCCTAGCTTGTCACAGTGTCGTTACACCCAATTAGCTTGATTAGCCTTGAGAAAATGCCACGAACGGTTTCCACGCTTTGTACCAACTGTGTATTCACCAGCCCACATTTACCACCAGCGACAGAAAACGTTAACGGCGACGAGTGCGGATAAATGGAAATGAAGAAGTACAAAAATCATTTAGACCATCCCGAACGTGATAAACATAGATATCGGAGTTCCTCGTTATCCTATTGTCTATCTATACACATGTATGTATACACATATATTTACAAACGGCAGGCAAGCGACGATCGGTGCGCCTAAAGCCGGAACAACATTAGGCGACGGTCTCGTAGGCAGGACGCGACGCGTCCTCGGGATGAGGTTAAGACAGAAAGAGACAGAGAGAGAGACTATCTTGTCAATATTAAATGTCAAACGCGTTCGTAATTCCCTATCGCGATAGATTCCGCCTTAGATCACATGAAATGTCGAATATAAACAAAGGCACGCGCATGCGCAGAAGGTATCCGTAAGAAAAAAAAAGAAAAAAAAAACAGAAAACGTTCGATTTTCAGAGTCACGTATGTACCTACGTAATACCAGGGAACCCAGCAACAGTACACACCCTTGCACTGTCAATATACATATTCACGGTTTATAGTCGAGCAAGGCTGGTACGCATGAAATATCGCAGAAACTGTCGAGATTCGTAGGGCCAATGGGATTCGACGGGGAGAGCTGAAAACTCGAAAGGTCTCGCAACCCGGCGCACCGCCCGGAGATCTGGACAGTCTCAGACCCCAATACACAGACAGACACGTGTACACGTGCGCCGATACAGAAGAGAGACCGATATACAAGTTCAAACGTGCTCACACACGCACGTACATTTTTTTCTCTCCCTTTCTCTCACGCGAGAGAGTCGCCACCGTGCGAGAGTTGGAATCGCGTATCGTGGGGTTTGGTAGAAACAGATGTGTCCGGAGGGCAGACGAGAGAGCCACAGTGGCAGAAAGAGGGTATACACGCATGGTATATCCATACAGTGCATTAGATGGAGTATACTGGTATATACATATATATATTTATATATATATATAATAGGTATCCCGATACTCTCGTATACTCTGATACCTTGATACTGGCCGATATACGAGAAAATACTCTAAAGCCTTTAGCTACGGTACTACACTCGCCCTACTCGCTCTACTCGCGTCACTCGCGCCACTTGCATCACTAGTGCTATAGACGTTCAAAAGGATGACCTGTATCTCTGGTATTGAATATAGATATACATATATATATATATATAGATCTTTGATATACTTGTCGACGGCATGCGAACCAGCCACTGTAGCCGTAGATGGAAGCGTGTTTACATTTTCGTGAAAAGATACACCAGACATTCCCCCCGCCGCCATTTTGGGATGAAGGAGGGAGGGGGGGGGGTCTGGGTTGGGCTTAGCGTTTACCGTCGAGGTACTTCTCAGAATTTCAGACGAGTCGCTTCCCAAAGAGTTTTTTCACCCCACTCGCGCACATCGTCTGGCCGGAGCTGAATTATTCATTCGGCTGCTGCAGCCGCCATTTCCGATTGACGCCTATGGCAGGCGCGTATCATCGCACGAAAACTCTGAATAGCGCATGCGAGCTAATTCCCACCGCGGCCAAACGAAGAGATGATCGTTTTACCGTATACACGCTACTGCGCGGACACTTCGGGATTCAGGAGGCACGAGGGACACGAGATACATTTTGTTACAGAGACACGTGTGCTGTTACGGGGGACCAAAAAAGAAGGTTACAGTGTCGCTACGGTTATTGGGAGCTGCGGATGAGTGTGAACATGGCTTTAACTTTGGGATCGCTTTCTCGCGTGAAACTTTCAGATCCGCGTCTGTCGAACGAGCCGCGGGGACCTCGAAAAAGAGTATCGAAGCAAAACCGAGAGACTACACGAAGTTCGAAGGAAGGAACGAGAAAAAAGTTTCTCACGTATAGAAGTTGGCTGGATGGAAATACATGAGAGGGAGCGAAGGACGCTCGAGACGAGGGCAAAAAGGAGTGCGAGAGAGAGAGATAGAGGGAACTAAAGGAAAAAAAAATAGTGATGGACCCCTCGAAACGACATCGCAGCTGGGCGAATCCGTTTCTACAAAAGTTGCCCACATGTTTCCCCATAGTCGTTTCAAGCGGGAGCCCCTCGTTAAGGCGCGTTCACACAACCGGTAGGCCTGTGACTAATGTCACGAGAAATTACTTCAAGGTGGGTTTTCCACCCTGAGAACATTTCCGTGTTCGTCCTCGGGAACGAGTCTTCGATTTGGCGCGAATCCAACGGCGTGGGCGTTAACGAACTGTCGCGCCCGTGGAAACGTCGCATAAAATCATCACGAACAAACAGTGACGCGGAGACGGTGTCGCCCGAGAAATCGTTTTACGACACGATACGTGTGTACGGTACGTCACGTGTTTGGCAAAACTTGCATTTTTCTTCATTTTTAATTTATCAAAATTTCACATTCGGCTATTTTTCTTTTGCTTATTTTTCTTTCTTTTTTTTTTTATAAAGAAGAAAAAGAAACCGTTGACGCCATTCCACCCGTTGTCCGCTATAGGATACCCACACGCGTGTACCGTATCGTGTGTGCTAAATATTCCTAATTTTCGCAATGACACCATCGCCACGTCATTGCGAATTGTTTAGCGTGAAACTGCTGCAGGAACTTGCCAGTTTCTGATATACAAGCGATACGGACGTTGTGTCGCCATTAACGAGAACAACGATCGCACTGTGTGTTTTTGCATGACGCGTTCCTCTTTGCATTGCGCGAAATACGCTTCGATGGTTTCGATGTTTCTACAAAGCGATATCGCCAGCATGTGCGCTGCATTGTCGGTACGCTAAAGAGAGACGGAGAGAGAAAATGATAAATAACTTTATTACAGCGTCGAGAGAGAAAAAAAAAAGAGAAATCATAGCAGAGCACAGAAGAGCAAAGCAGTAAGGTAAATAAGTTTTATCAATGAGCATCTGTGAGTCAACGTACACCCAGTGTCAATAGACCCACTACTGCTTCTACCATTAGAAAAGGATTAGAATATTGACAAGTTCGATATTACAGTAACTATTTAACAAATACTCCCACGTGTAACGATCTCGAGTATGGTCATGTAATAATTGAAAAATATTCAAAATATTAAAGACTCTGCATTGACTTCGGCAGTACCAAACCTAGTCTGACCTATATATTATATATAATAGCCACTGGTCGATCGCGCAATGAATGACGACGTAACGAATTCCTCAGAGACCATGCAAAGGTATCTGGGCCGCATGAAACTTGCAAGTACGACTTGCAATTTTCCTGCCGAAAACTTATAAGAAATCAGACGAAAACTCTCGCTTTCGCCGAGACGCCATGGAGATCGTGAGACTCGAATTTAAAGAAAGGTAGACGTGATAGAAATGGGGGAACGGCAACAATAACAACGACAACTGTAAATCAACTGGTTCCAGAGGTCGCGCCTGCTGCCTGCTTCACAGCGAATGCGATACCACAAAGAAATAATCGAATCAACTGGTATATCTGTCGCATCCACTTGCAGCGCCCTTCAGACGTGACGCTGCGCAGAAGTGTTGCGCAATGTACCCTGGGACTCCCTTGATTACCACCGTTCGATCTAAATGGCTCGAGATAATTATCTTACGTCCGGACAAAGCTTCAGCGATACTGCGTTCACTTCGGTTTCTCGTTTACCGGCCCTAGTATGTACACTGTCTGAGCGCAGCGCCGTGAAATGAGTAACAGTAGAACGGGAAATGGAAACAAGAACCTGCGACGTGTCTATTCCTTCTCTCGCACACCTTTCTACCGTTCTTAAGAGACTGTCTCCCCGGAGCAGTCGGAACAAGTCGGATTGCCAAGCAGGCTGCTTCGTCGTACCGTTTAGCGATACAGGAAACTCGGTGCCGCCGTGACGTAACGTCCTCGCGAACGCCGGAAATTCGCGTCGCGTGTTTCGCTAAGATGATCGCCGAAATGGAAACTGTGTAGATATTTTTTTTTTTTAAATAAAAATCAATGGTATTGAACACGATAGCACGGTCTTATGCACACGACTGTATTACGTATACTGTATCGTGAACGTTATGCATATACTATATCAATAGCATTGGCGGGGAATCGAAAAAAAAAAATTACAGTTTTCTTTCTTACCGACCGGACAGTCTTTTTTCCTTGACTATACGGAGACTGAGTATGGATCGCGTCACTCGGGGTAAATAAAAATGAGAACTGCCCTTTCATTTTGGGTATGAATTACATTTTAAACGATTTCTCGTGTGTCATGGGCATGTATAAATTCGTGTCGCGTGTCCGGGTACTATTGCCGAAAGGTATGCGCGACGGAAGCTTCGTCGATATCGGCCTTAGGGATTAATTCTAATGGAGGTTAGGAGTCAGGGTCGCTTTCGGAAGGATTTTAACGTTACCGGCTGAACTATCCCTTCTGAACATAGTACAGCGGAATGATAGGAGACGATCGGATAATACCGGGTGCAGGCGGGGACCTAGTGCCGTTTTAGACGAGAGCGCGCAGTCGACTTCCTGGAAACTAAGTAAAATCCTACGGCGTCGACGTCGTCGTATAGAGCAATGGCGTCCTCCATTCGAGAACTATCTATATACCTCCCACTCGATTTTACGCGTGACGCTCGTATTTCGTGGCGACTGATAAAAGCGTCCGACCTACCCCTCGTTCGTCGCAATGGTAGATTCTCAGAGTGGAAGACGCGTTTAAAAAAAAAAAAAAAAGCCGTGAAAAAAAAGAAAAATCAAAAATATACAAATTTTTAAGTAGAAATACCTAACCTCGACGCGACAAAAATAAACAGCAAGAAATAACTTCGGTACAAGGGATGAAATTTTAATATCCCTGAGAATAAATAAAAATGATTATTATTGCTCGTGTACTGTCAATTTTCTTGACTGACTTTGTTACCTGTCAGCACGTGTGCACGACAACAATAGAAATCTGTCTGCTTTCTTTAAGAATTTACGTGAATTCCTGTATGAATTTCGCGTGGGAATTCCAACTGCATGCTTTTCGGAGTCTCGTCCGTACAGTCGAAGAAAAAAAAAAAAACCAAGTCCACGTCGAGTGAGTCTGCATCCGGCCCTGGAGGGACGGCATGATTAACGGTTTCGAATGATGAACGGTTTAATTTCGGGGTAGTAATAACAGGGCACGAAAGTTCAGAGGGCAGAGATTTCGAGTAACGTCGAATTCCTTCGACGATTATCAAAGCAGAGAAAGATCGGACGTCGTTTACGCGCAGCATCTTCTTAACGGTACTGGTGGGTGCCTGGGGTCTGGCAAGATCATCCTAATACCACGTGGCCAAGTACTCACAAACATGACGATTGGAAGCTAAATGAAAATAATGTCATAGGCCTTGATCCTAAAACCGATCGAAATCTCCGAAGCGACTGTACCTTCCATTCATCTGAACAAACATCTGGCTAAGACACATGAAATACGTGTATTTAACTTTTCCAAAAATATCCAAAACCCGCGCTTCATAGAAATTCACCTCTGGTACACATCGTCCTTCGACGAACCCCAAAAGCAGAGCAGACTACCCTACGACATAAATAAACGATCGATTTTATTTTGGTGCTATATCGGGGTCACCCGTCACGTCTAACTCAAACATTGACACTACGTAATAATTCATTAAAAATCAATCACGAAGATGCCCGTACAAATTTATACATGCCCAGAACGAAATTCCTTAATAATCATTAAATAAATATATTCCTAACCTCAAAGTTCCACGCGAAAAAAGAACATCGCCCCAAAGTTTCCCATCGGGCATCAGTGAATTTATGGAATTTCTATTAACGCTTTATGGATAGACTCAAGTATCGGAATTGCATCTCTCGATGTACCTCAGATTATCTAATTCCCAATTCCATCCTACGTATTCTGGACCAAAGACACAATAACGGATGCGTCTGCATTCGCATCGGCATCGTGTAACATTCTCTTGGTCTCCTGTGAACCAATACGGATATATTGCAAATTTCCCCAGCATGCACTTCGCGATTACCGAGTGCCTGTGGTATACGTTTTCCAATAAGCTCCAGGTGTCGCATCTTCGAGTATCTCCTATATTTCTAATATACCTGAAGTCATCGGAATATCGTGTAACAGAACTCGAAGTCGAGTCTGTGCAGACGTCACGTGATCGAAGGACCGATCGAGAAGCTGGCTAAAATTATTTCTTACGTGTACTAAAAATACCAGTTGGATTGCGCACTGAGATTTCTCGATAAATCGACTATATCTGACTTTTCGATATTTCCTCCTGATACTCGATTGATGTCAATACGATTGATATTCGATTCCATATGTCTGATGGCCACTCGTAATTTCGTTCATTCACCGAACAGAAATACCAGACTGTAATGGCGGTTACCAAACCACGTTCCTACATTAGCGTATGTATTATAAATATAGTTCGATAATCCAATTCGTGACTCACGACGCTGCTACGCCATTGTCAAACAATAGAAGACACTTACCTGAAACAAAGAGAAATTCAATGGTTAGTATGCACGTGGAACGTAGTGGAATTTTTTTTTATTCAATAACTACCGGACCGCGTTAAAACATTGTATCACAAAATGGATGCTCCTTGAGACTCGACGCGCGCGTGAAAAATAATATTTGTGTCATTTATAAAAATATGCGAATTAAGAGCGAACTGGTTTTACCATTGGCGACGATACCGATCTGAAGAGGCAAAGTTTTACAGGTCTCGGGATGCGTGTCGCCTATTTAGAAGCGGGATTATTTTAGAACACTCGTGTCACGCAGTACACGGGCAACTTCGTTAGAGGGGTAGACTGATAGGTAATCAGTGTATAAAAAATAAAAGACAAATACATGAAAAACAGTAACCTATATACAGACGTTCGATAATCAATGTTATCGTATAGGCTCTTGAATCCGAGTAGCCTCAGAGAAACGCGAGAGGAGTCTCTCTACAGAGAGATGCTGTAGATATGCTGTAGCACGTTACGCGCATCTGTGTTCAAAGGTCAACAGACAAATAAGACGTCTTCTCGTTAATGGCAGCTTCCGGTTGTGGCGTAAAGCTTGTAAAGTTTTTTCGAAAAAAAAAAAAAAGAACGAAACAAAATCGGAGCAAAAAGCGTCAGGATGTCGAGGAGAGCTTTTCAAAATTCCTAATCGAGATTTCCACGAGCTCGAACAAGATTCCGTCCGGATAGAGTGATAGTGGCGAAAGTAAAAAAAAAAAGACGAGCAGAGATAGAGAGATAAAAAATAAAAAAAAACAAAAGTCAAGTAAAAGCACAGTCGCAGTAAAATCCATAAACTGTGATAAAATTACACGAATAAGCGTAATACGAAATAAATTAGGCTGTCAGTAGCATGTGCGTCTCGAGAAGGCAGGGACGAGCAAGGGGTAATAAATTCCATTTGTGTTTTAATACCGAACCCCATAAATCGCCATAGGCGCCTGGTTAGAGGTGTAAGAGGGAGGGGAGGGGGGAATGCAAGATAAAAACTCCCTTTAATTATCCACCAATGAAATACGAATATTTGGCGCGCGAGGCTCCGACGGTATAAGCGAGATCGTATATCTATATATAGACTTCGGATAATTTTTCCAAGTACAAACGACTTTGAGGCTGAGAATAAAAAATCGTTACTCGTCATTGGCACAACGTGAATTATTTTCACGAGGAATAAATACGTAATTTTCGTAATCGTCATACGTGAACAAAAACAGTATTTTACATTGAGACGAGATACGAGGATTCGGGCTCGACTTTACTTGATTGCGGCTTGACCCAACAGCCGAGTAATCAGTGAAGCCGATAGCCTTCGATGACCTGAGTCATTATCGGCGACGGTCTGGCATGGAGAGTCCCGTCAATAGTCGTGCAACGAACTATCCTGGATCACGGGTCGAGCGATGAAAAGAAATTAAAACAAAGCGAGTGAAATGGTGTCGCGCAGTGGAAAGGAGAAAGGTCGGACTTTGTTCAATTTTAGAGTCTGTCGGTCTCCTCTTATCGTTTCACGTGTTTCTCGATATTCGCTCTTTGCGCGCATACGATTATACCCGACCTGAACGGGTCCTTTATGGACATTGGTTGTTGACGCGCTATAGGAACGTTACTCGAAGGACCGTCGATTGGACGTGAGTAAGTTGGTAAAATATTTGAGGCAAGATAGGACAGCTAAGAAAACATAGAGGGGCACATACCGGGTGGTACCGCGTAAGAGATAGTGACCAACGTCTAGACTGGATTCCAGCGACTGCAGGACGGACGGCGCATCTTAAAGTTATGGCTATACAGAGAGAGCAAAGTGTAAGGGACGAAAGGGAGCTGATGAAAAGTCCCGCGAGACTCGAAGGAAAAATTTCGAATCCATAGAACGTGCAGATAGATAGATAACAAGATGGATAGATACATAGATAGAGTCCGATATAGATATACGGGTTTGCGATGCTCGTAGAGGTGGCTCCGTCTCACTGCTGGTGGGACCAGGGGAGTAAGGGAGGGCGAAGAGTGGGTCCCGGATGACTTAAAGAGAAGCTGCGACTCGGAGCTGGTCGATATCTGCACCGGCATACCCAGGCCGTTATATTCCGTTGAGAAAAATCTCAGGCATGTACCGAGACCAGGATCGACTCCCTGAAACTAGTCCCACAGTAGAGACAATCGGCCAGGTTGTTCGAGCCAAGTCTCAATTTCGATTTGAAACAGGGAAACAAAGGTAGGACGATCCTTCGGTAGTCCTGTTGAGTAATTTAAAAAAAAGAAATATATTTAAAAAAAAAACACTCGTTTCACCGGTGTCGCGTTAAGGGACGAACGGGTAGCTGTTATCCCAAAAGTGATTAAAACGATCAAGCGAGCGCGATACGACCTCCAGGAACCACAAAGAGAATCGCTATCCCGAAATACGAATGGTACATTCCCGTGAATCACCCTCCGGATGACGAAGGGTTATATATATAATAGGGTGAGTTAACGGTGGAGGTTTTAAAGGGTGGCTTTGAAAAATGTGTCCAGGGCAATGGCGGCACACCTAACTCCCTCGTAGAACGATTAATAATCCAACGCGCTCTGCTAGACCGTTGCCTCTTGGATGCACGTGCTGGACCCACGTTGATACCGTAGGCAGAGTGCACTGCACTTTGTACTTTCTTTTTTTTTTGGAAAAACGTGCGCTAATTTCGACGCATCGTTGCCAAAAAGCGCCTCCAGTAGGCTTGTCTGCATAACACACTGAGATAGGTGCAGAAGGATTGAGAAACAAGGCGGGAGGTTGATTGCCACTTGGAAACGTGGTTTTGGAGTATCTCTCTCTGTCTCTCTCTCTATATATATATATATATATATATATATGCATAATGTATCTATACATATATAATATACATACATATATACGTACAGCGTACGCCTATGGAGGTTCCGGCCGAAGCCCAGAGTGGGAGAGAGAGGTACAGAGAAGGAAGCAATGCAAAATTTCGTTGGAGATTCGCCAAGCGCTGCAGATCCCCCGTTAAGTATCCGTCCACCCTCGTAATTCGTGGAAGAGTATCATCTGTGTTCATAGCCGAGGATGTCTGTACAGTTGCTGATATAGCGCGAAGACGTGGTACATACGTACGTAGGTACGACGTATGACTAAGCGCGTAAATTGTGCACGTGGCAAAAAAAACAAAAAAAATAGGAGAGAGGTAGAGAAAGAAAGATAGTGACTCCCCCGAGTCCCTATTTTAGGCGGACGCGTCACTCGGTTGGCTTTTCGAGAAAATTCGTACTTCGCGCCTCCCGTGCGACTTGCGTGCGTATAAAATTATTATAACGTCGATCTATGGAGGATGCATTTTGCCGTATGACGTGGCGGTAGACGTTCGGTAAAAAAAAAAAACGTCTGACAGACGTCGTTCATTTTAACCAAACGATCTGAAGCGTCTTCGTTGACGCGTCTCGCGAGACGCAATTCGCTGCCGATAAGAGGGGAGGGGTTCGATCGCGCGTAAGACTCCTTTTTAGAATCCATTTTTCTCTCTCTTTTGATAGTCGCGAGGAACACAGTGGGGTTATTAATAAGAATGATGAGAAGAAGCCAGGAGGTTCGACGACCCGTCGCGGTTACAAGAGACACGATCCAGAGCACCATTATGGTTTTTCCATGTCGAGCGAAGAAACGAATGGGAGCAAATTCGAGACGGACTTTTCCATAATGCCATATAGCGCCGAGCCTCGAAAAGTAAGATAAAATTAATAAAACGGTATAATTAATACGTCGGACGTTCCTTTGAGACTCTGCACTGCTACACCCTCCTATACCTATACTACGTTAATACCAATTCTACGCGCAGACTGACAACTGGTCACGATCAAACAAAACCCGACGTCCTTGACAGTGTCAGCAAAACACGAATAGAATTTAAGGAGACCCAAGCACAGTCAATGATAGTTAAGAAAAACTTAAAATAGCTAGAAAACAAAAATTTACTGTAGATCGTCAAAACTTTCGCGCAATCTTACAGGTTATGGTTTTAGGAGGAAAAAGTGTTATCTTTAAAATTTACCCTTTTTCTCATCCCCCCCCCCCCCCACACCACCCCCACCCCTCTATACATGGTTACGCGGCTTCACGCGTGTTCATATAAGACGGAGTGGAAAGCGCGTCTCCGACGCGGCTATTTACGTATGCGAAATGCTCCGCATACTAAGCGAAGCATGACCCCGCGAGGCCCGATTGAATATAGAAGTCGAGAACAAAGAAGCGTCACTGCGATAAATATGCAGCGGAGCATTTGCGCCGACTGGGAGAAGGATGGAGCGGAGAAGAAAGAATAAGAAAAAGAAAAAGAAGAAGAGAGAGAGAGAGTGGGTGATGGAGGACCGTGAAAAGCGAGATTTGGTAAAGGTAAAAAAAAAGTTTAGAAAAATCAAGCGTGGCGCCGACTTAGGTCATTGGTAAGATGAGACAGAAAGGAATTAAATAAAAAGATAAATATGAACGGTTGAGCAAAGCACGTGTCACCGGGCTAAAAATCTTTAGCGATAAAATTGGCCAATTTAAAAACAGAGCAAATAGCACGTTAAGTAGGTGAAATTCTGTGGAGGCATATTTCTCAAGTTCTTATTGATCTTCCATATCTATATTTCTGTTGCCATGCTTTAAATAATACCTATTCGTCAGACTCTCGCAATCACCTGTGTCATTAGCACTTTCCTATAAAAACCCTTGCGCCCAGTAACGCGTATGTGTGTACCAAAGTCGCACGTGACTCGTGCGGTGAGTTTCTAAGTGATGATTTCCGTGCGTTAACCCCCGGCGACGCGGTTAAAGAAAGTCCGAGGATTTATGATCGCTCGTGTGACTCCACAGTGGCGAAGGAGGTTATAAGAAAGAAATAATAATAATAAATGGCGTACCGGGTGAACCCACGTGGGCCGGTGTAACGTCCATTTTTCTTTTACGGTATTGCAACTGGCACTGAGCACCACTGCAAAATGGTCATAATGATGCGCAGTAGGTATAAGACCGCAGCGTTGTAGAAAATTTATATTAATCACAAATGTTATCATTTCGTTATATAATTATTCGGGATGAAAATTAAACGTCACAAAATTAATGGACGTTCCTAGGCGTATGAGATATTAGGAAATTACGTGTACTCGTCATCTAAATGATTTTCCACGTACGAGAAGCATAGGTTGTACGTAACCAAGACGAGCAGTTGAAAAGGTCGAGTTTCTATTGTGCCAAATCTGAATCCATACTGCGGGAGAAGGTCGTCCGGAGGCTTTTGGGATACAGAACACTCAGGATAATACTAGGTGGAGGCCTGAGGAAGACTGGATTTCCCGTTGATAAAACGGTCAACGCTGCTTCTACCTGGCTCCGAGGACCAGGTATACGGCATTCTTATTTGACGCGGCATTGTCTACGAAATTCGATTCTGCCAGGAAGGGAGCAAGCGAAGGGGATAGTGAAGCTGACAACGATTTGCTGGGGCATTACTCCCGCTCGAATTTCACTGAATCCTTTACTCATAGCAATACCTTATAGTATTACTATTAGAAGTAGTAACTGGAATAATTTTGATCGAGTACAATTTTTAGCATCGTTAGTTTTCCGTAGCAAGGCCCTAAGTCTGGGACCAATCGGTCCTACAATAAAGGAGTACCGTATCCTAGTTTTATACCCCGCCAGGTGGTGGGACCGTCAGTACCTGAGGTATTGAAATGGCACAAAGTACGTTCGAGAGGTATAAGCGTCGAACACGGAACGGTAATAAATTCATAAAATCACGAATACAGAAACTTGGAGATACGAAATTGAACAAGGAACGAAACGGAGCCGTATGGTATAGTATGGTACGGTTGTGGCGGCGCGGAGCGTCGCGGCGTCAGCCTAATCGTCGAATGCCGGGACTAGCTGTGGCCTAGGTAGGCAGGCCGACGCAGTCGTCGGTTTCGATCGAAGACGAAACAAACATATGAGGAGACGCTACTTACAGGGTAGTACATCCCTTGTGGAGGAAGGAAAAACGCCCCAGAGCCCCACAGTTTGAGGCCGTTTTGCTCCACCGTTGTGCGAGAAAAAAAATCCGAAACTCCGCACTCTCCGGCCCTCACCGCCTGCTTAGCCCTCGCGCTCTCTTGGGCGCGCGCTCTTGCCTTTTCTTTCTTGCTTTAGTATCTCTCTCTCTCTCTCTCCTTCTCGTTCTCTCCTTTTCTCGCTTTTATACTCTCGGCCGGTTCACACCGAGGTCCCAGAGACGCTTCTACCTTTCCTATGCCAATATATTTTATTCACCAGGCACTTTCTCAGTCGTTTCTGACCGACTCACGCACTCACTACCGCGGCGAACAACAAACCACACCGTGAATACACGCGATTACTCTCTCTTATTATTTTCAACGAGGTGTTCGCTCTGTATGGCTACGTAAGATTTACACGGTGACACGCGCCCGATACCGTGCGTGGTCCCTTTGCAACTGACGGCGTTTCTCGCCGGCGCCATCTGGTCGCAGCGCCTAAGCGACAGTCCCGCCATCCGTGGCAGCACCACGAACTAATCCATTATATTCACCTTACCCTCGGACTCCAGACTCAGAATCAGCGAAGGCTATAATATCTCCTAAATATAATGCCTGTAGATTCTTCTGGGATATCTTTTACGACCCATAATTAGCGTTGAACTACCGATGGACAATTGGAGCTCGGTAGTTTCTACGAATCTATACTTTTACTCTGATTCACGGATATAGGTAGATAAGAAAAACTGACTCGCATATAAAGTACACACTTATGTCTCCATAGCGCCCATACGAATTGAAATGACGCTGATTAGAATATACTTAATCGAATAGAAAGAAATGCATTATCAGATAAGAGCGAGAGAGGGTCCTTTTTCTTGATACTCTTGAGAGTATTCCAAGATACTATTGTCTCTTGAGCATCGATGAGGAAGCCGAACGGATTCCCATGGGAAATAGCAAGGAAGAACCTCAATTCATCTTGCTCCCGCATGGAATCCTTCATGGAGTTTGTGGGACTATCCATCGCATTCTCCTGTGGACGAAAATGTGATAGATGATTCTTCTCCTTTTATGCGGATTAAGAGACGTTTTTAATGGTATTTCACGATGACAACAGAATGCGTAACGAGTCGCGGGTCGTCTTTGTACCTAACCTATCTAATCCTTCGAGATACCGGTAGACATCATTCATTATGCAAGTATCAAAAATTTTAGAAAAATAATTTTACTATCAAGCTTATGCTATTTCATGAATATTAAAACGACTCGCAAGAAAAATAAAAAAAAAATCATTCCTAATAACTCTTATAAAAAATCAGCAAATTGTACAGCCGTTAAAGTACACGAAAGTACCTGAAGATTGTCGAAAAAAAAAAATCATCTCTCTATACGACCCGAAAACACTAATGCATCCATTATCGTAATTCAGTGTCACGTGATAAAAATTTCTGAATGAGACATGATCCATGATCGGTCTGGCTTCTGCCGTCTTCAATGGCAGAATAAAGCATCAAGTCCATTTGACGTATAATTCCCAATCTACGTCAACCCCCTCTAGCGACGTCTAATTTGACACAGCCACTATAGGGAAGTTTCATTCAGAGCTAAGATTACATCCATTCTCATCCGCAAGTCCAATCTAACGTGAATCAAAGAGATCCTGAGCCTCTTTTTACCTCGTTCAACGAAAAGGTCAAAGCATTGGAATTTCACCAACGCGCGTAACAAGGGCGCCGGTTCTTGGCTGAGCCTACACGTTTTTGGAAACTATCCAAAAAGTGTCAAGTGTATCTGACGCACGTGACACGCGAAGGGAGAGCAAAGGGGAGTAAAGGATACGCAAAATGGCAGACTGATATTTGTGCCAGCGTTGTTTCACCCTGTTACCAATGGCAAAATTCGAACGATGACGGGATAAGAGGCGTTCTTGTTTCCACGTAGGATGGACTAATTTGTCGGCGTCACGCACCCTTTTTCAGAGCTTTAAAGCGCGTTCCGGCGAGTATCTCCATTGAGGGCGAGAAACGTGAATTGGATAGGAAGTGATAACAGTCCTAGAAATATCATCCCTTCCGATAAGTGGTTCACTTCAGGCTGAATTATTTGAACAAAAGTTATAACATACGTACGGTAAGTTTGCACAGTGAGTTAAGCACAGCCACTATCCTTCCCTTGTTTATTCAAAGGATCGCCATTGGCATAGGGGATGAAATCTCAAACAGTAAAAAAAAAAAAACTTTAAGGCGTGCTCGTAATAAGGAAAATCGTACCCGGGAGATTGTCAAGAATATTTAAAATTTTAATTTGGCAGCGGGTACCTCGGGCTGGTCGAGCAGGGGGTGCGGGGGTGGTGGTTAAGGAGGTTGTGGACGAGAGATGAAATTCTAGGGTGTAAAGTAAAACCAAGAAGCAGACATTAAAGTGGAGAGGAGAGAGAAAATGGGATGAAAATAAAAAGAAACGGGTTACAACCCTCGTCCGAACGTTCGACGACACCAAGAGAGTCACAAGGCCACCTCTAACTCCCACCCCACCCCCACCCTTCTCCCATGTTGCTTATTGTCTTTTTTTCTACCCTTCCTCACCCTCCTTATTTTTCCTCCCTAGTAATAACTTCCCTCGCGAATTACGCTCGTCAGAGTGAAATTTTTTAATGGAGCCACCCTCGCCTCCCCCCCCAACGACTTTGCACAGTTTAAATGACGACGATGATTATTAACGCTGCAGTAACGCGATTCTGCGGCCATGGAACAATGGCCGTCGCGACGACCGTTTCCGGCCCTACCGGGCGAATATACCGGAGGACAAGGGTTCCAGGTACACGTTCCCTACCCTCGTGCGTGCACCTATCCCACCTACCCTACCTATGGGGTTTATTTGCCCTATGGGCTGAGGAAAGAGAGAGAGGGGGGACACCAGCCATCTCTTATTGCTCTCGGCTTTCCTTGCTTTACTCTCAGCGGTTGCCATGGCAACCAGTCCCCGCTAGGGTAAAAAGCACGCTCCTGCAATATTGTGCGTGCGCGCAGCCCCCTAATGAATACGAGCACTCAATTTATCCCTGGTAGCGGTCTTGCTTCCGACGTCCAGTCTCGTTATCGGACCGATCCCACCGAAGATAATTTCGATCGTGTTTCCCACGTTAACCCCCTTCTGCGAAACCTCGACAATTTCCCATCCGTCCCCTCGACACGGAGCAAATCACTAGGTCCGACAGTCGATTCCCAGCTTGACTTTCTATGATTGCCGTTAATTATTGTTCAATCCTTTAAAATATTCCGAACTTACACGTAGGACCGGTTCAGCATCCTTCTTACAGGGTAATATATTTCAGCCCAGCCACGGCAGGTCGAAACAAGCCGGGAGATACGTTGTTGCTTGGATTTGACTTAACGTGAGTCTTTCAAGTGCAGGCAAGCCGTACGTATTTTTAGAACCCTCGAGCCAACGACGAACGTCACAGCTGCAACGCACATGCGCCCTGTCGGACGCCATTCAGCCTCGGCGTCGTGCATGTACCCATGCTTGTGCCACCCTGACACTATAAATGCTTTACACTCGACCTTATACGGCTAACAGTGGATGCTGGTTATTTTTCGTTCACCCCTTATAAGCACAGTGCGCCAGTAGATATCAGTTAGTTTGCAGCATCAGGTTGAATGCAAAAATCCTGGACCACGTTGAAGTCCAGTTTCATAATGAGGCGATGTAAACGGACGTCGTCCTTGGTGAGAATTAAATACGTGTGTAAAAAAAAATTATTTTCCAAATATATCCAACTGACTTAATTGGTTTACCCTATCCTGATTATCCGATGATTATTCACGATGCTCATGTCAGTTCAGTTTGAACCTTGGAAGTGGCTTGAGGTTCCTACCGGGGACCGGTCGAAGAACGTAGTGCGGGCGTTGCCATGGCGACTACACGAGAGGACCTCTTCCACGAGTTGCGACAAGAGCTCCACCTCTGACTAGCGCTTGCACCGATTCAGGTTAACCCTTAGATATAAAATCCCTAAAAAAATAATCTAGAACCGATTAATTAATCCGTAAATTGTCATATTTCGATAAAGCGATCTGGACCTGGTATTGTCAGACATTGAACTCGAATCGATCGCGTATCTACCGTGGAGGTTGGGGAAAACACAGAATAGCGATGAGCTTCAGAATCCTGACACTGTTTCCAATGGCGCGTCGAGCATATTACGAATTTATCGCTATCGCGTCAGCTCGGAGTGGCTCTAACAACTGTGTATATTAATTACTCTTTTTGAGGTATTTTCTTCATTTTATACCTCGTCGGCCTCCTTCATGCGGTTAACTTTTAGTACGTGCGTTAAGCCGCGTTACTTACGTAGCAACGTTAGGATTCATCAGACTCAGCATCGCGCCAGCTGGTGAAATAATAATCGCCAGCAATGAGATCGACCAGGCGATGTTTATCTCGTTGCGAAGGCGTAGCTGCTGTTACGTTTTCGTAAACGGAACCCGCACCGGTCGTAAAGTACGTCATAAATAGGGACACTGGTCTTCCTGGAATGCAGCGGATGAGTACGCCTTACGCAGTAACCGTTCATGCTGGCGGATGAATTTAAGGAACAAAAAGAAAGTCACACTTTTGATGGATCTTAATAAAGTACTGTGGAACCCGCATTAAAATTTTTTGTATCTTGAACGCTTCTGGGTAATTCATCAAAATGGTCCTGAGAGACGGGGGCCAGGCTGAATGTTTTACAGACGATTTTGAGCCTCGATGAAAAATTCAAGACGCTAGAAAAACAGTGCGTGTTTCGTTAAACTTCACATGGAATTTCATAAAAATACGAAGAAGCATCGAAGGTTTCGGATACGTTAGGCGTCTAAAAATAGTACGGCACTCGCGCCGTTTCGTAAATGACGTTAGTGCCTTGACTGTACCAAAGGCAGAAAGCTGATCACGAGGAACCAACGTCTGAAAGTTTACCAGAGTCGGAGGAGGCTCAGATAACACCCCAGGATTTATTCAAGGGTGGATTTGCTGAATTCGAAGGGTAATTATTGCCGAAGGGTTAATTAGAGGCCACATGTTTCTCGTTACCGTTTAGATAAACGCTCTGTGTCTATTTTTCTTATAACCTCTGTATGCATCCGGTACGGCGGCTGGTAGCGAAGGACCTCGCCGTTACGTGTAAACTGGCACCTAAAGAAATTTCGAGAAACGAAAGCTCTCGATGAGCGAAGGAATTCAAAATATCAACGAAAAAAAAATTCCACGTAAAACACGTACTCCAGTATTGCCAAGATCAAGACTCAACGGTAACTTGAACACGAGCAAGATAATTTGAGGTTAGGAAGGTATTGTTCCTAAATAAATTATTAATTAACCCAATAATACCTTAGCAATGGATATCGTAGGTACAAGACTAGAAGCAGCATCCTAATTGTTCTAATTATCTCATCTCAGTGGACAATATTCCTGCAGGACTCTTCCATGAGTACATAGGGTCCACCTTTGCCGCACCAGGATCCGATTACAGGGCTTTACTCTGGCAAGAATCCAATTCCGGCTAAATATACTCCCTGAGAATGGCTGAGTGATTCAGTTATTTCACACACGTGACGTTACGCGCGTGCACGACACTTGAAATTGGTCCTTAAAGTGCATATAAGAGCCAACACTCAGCCGTCTACATATGCAAGAGAATATAGGGTGGTCCGTGTGTGACAGGCAAGTGCTTGGCTCTGGGTTATCATGTCAATTAACTACATTGTAGAGTAGCTGCACCTTGTTCCATGTTTCAGGGTGTAAGATTGTACATAATAACACATTTCTGGCGGATTTACATAATCGTTTGGTTAAATAAATGAAAATCACATATTTATTTACGTGGCTCGATCAACCACGTGATTCACGTTCGTTGCCGTGAATTTTTCGAATGGCAGAACTTATAAAATTATCACCGGGACCCGCATACGTATGTATATCGTTTACGCCCGTTGATTCTCGAGCTCGTAATATTATTCGCGGTTATGTTCGATTGCTGTTCAGTGACACGAATAACAAAATACTCAACGCCCTCGTATGGTGAAAGATTTTCATTCTAATTCTTATCTTTCTTCTCCGTCGATTATTACAATTTACCAGTGAACGTTACGACGCGCGAGTTTTCAAGGGGGTTTTAGAAATTTTCGAAGATTCTCAACCGTTAACGAAGTCATTTCCACCGAGTCGGTACGCACGAGAACGTAGCCGCGTGGCGACCTACACTGTCGATAAAGTCGTTACTCGAATCTTCTTTACCTACCGACTTCCCTGCTGCAGATACTCCCCATCCATATTTACTGCTGGTTTTCACCCATTACCCTAAATAGCACATTCAATTTCTCTTTGGAAAAATATATACTTACGTATTTGACTTTTGTGCAATTTTTCGCACCAATAAAATACATAATGATACTAAACAAAAATTTCGTCTACGTATCTACCTGTACTACCTTTACTCCATCTCGCTGCCATAATTAATTTCTCATTTTATTCCTTGAATATACTAATGCTATTTACCTATTGAAAGCACGAATATTCTACACGATTTATCGGCTGCTTTTAAATCATCTAAATTGAAGGTATCCGCAGTGGCGTGTTGTCATGTCACATACATGTCGTCTAGCTGAACGACAGTCTTGAAAATGGCATTTGTTCGTCGACATACCCATATCTCACGGTCCAGTAGCTCCCACTCGTAGTTCAGGGAGAAGTTAATCCGCCTATTGCGTAAGCGAACGTGACAGTACATCTTTTCCAAGGATTGAAACGACGAGCTGGTAACAATGCCGATGGGAACGATTATGGCGTCTTCGAGCAACGTGGTAACACGTTTGAAATGGACTTTCGCGGGTATACGCGCGCGCCATCTACGTAATATCACTGTCGGTAATACAGAATATTTATTTACCGACAATACGAACGTCGTCTTTAGTTCCTCCAGGCTATTCGAAAAAGCTTTCGTTGTGTAACTACAAACGCAAATACATATTCAAAAAGGACTTTTAATTAAATTTCGACGTATACATCATGCTGACTAAGCCGATATACACAATGAAATATATACATATCCGTGAATTTTCCTACGGTCGTAATTAACACGTCCAATAGAAATAACTGAAGGGAAGACTTGACAGAAACATGAAAGGCAGATTACCGTTGACGAACAGAAGCCTCACGATCGCATTCCATTTCCAATCGTGAAACACTTCGCGTTCTATTTTAATTGATAAATAGAAACTCGAGAGTATCGACTCTGTCTACTATATCCTCAGACTACCTTGAATTTATATTCAAATTCGGATACGCGTCAGAGTCGCTTTTAATTAATAGGGACATCTTTAAACTGGTTTGCAGCGCACAATGATTTTCCAAAGTGAATTTACACATGTTCGATACCATAGAACATTACATAAGTTATTATTGATCAGCTGCATAAGTAATAAGATCGCAAAGCAAAAAGAATAAGTATGATTATATACGGAGGATTAAGTACCGTGTATTTGTTTTATCGCAACTAGTAAAGTATTGACTGAATTTTTGTATCAGTATTTTATACCTGCTCCGAAGGAAACTCGGTCAATTTTCATTTTACCTTATGAGTATAATCCTTATTTTCTTATAAGTCTGCAATCTCGAGTTCGGATTATTACTATTATTATTACTACTTTGCTGTCATTATACGCCTTCCAGGGATACCGCTGGATTTTACTCTCCTACGAAGCGAAAAGGTTATGGGATGCGGGAGGAGACGGATAAGCCGAGGAAATATTTCCGCGAAAAGTGGAAATCACCGGGGAACAAGTAATTTCTATTTTTTTTTTTCATCTACCCCCTTTTTTGATAACATTTCGCGGCGCAGCACAGAGAAGTACATGCACAGTCGGCGCCGCGAGCAATGTCAGTACCATTGTGCGGTGCGGTTCCCTGGTTCCTTCGTTATTAATAATTCACCCTGTAATCTGCCCCATTCAAATTCCTTTTCTCAAAGATTCATAGAAAGTGTATTTATACGCGAAGAATAATTTGATCAGGCAGCATTCAATGCCCCCAACATTTATTTTCTATATGTACAATATTTTCGAAAGAAAAAGAACGAAAAAATGTATTGCAGCAGCGAGAGTAGTTTCGAAAGATTATTCAATACTGTTTCCAATTATTTGCACGTAAATGTACTGTAAAATGTTCGTGCATTAGGTATTTGGTACAAAGTCCTTATACGCGTAAGTCGTGCAGGTAAACTGGTCGAAGATAATTTTACGAAGTATTATCGAACAGTTTATTCGCTGTGATCGTAAAGGCGGCGTAATTCACTGGCAAGAAATCTACAATAATTTCCCGTGCAAAACGATCGCAGAAGCAATAGCCGCAGCAAGAACAAAGAACGTAACGTGTAAATATAGGCCGTGAAACTCGTAAGACGGAATTCGTTAGCGACGCTAGTAACAATAAGAAGGTATATACATACGATAGCAGGAAAGAAAGGCGCATTTCCAAGAAGCGGAAATACCGAGCGTCTCGAAGGTGAATATCCGGTCGGCTGGAAGGTTCGCGAAAGAAATTGCCTGCGTTCCGCTCTGCCACTTATAGTTTTCATTCGCTATGATTCGAAAGTGCTGAACTGTAACGTGTACCGCATGAATCTCTGAACGAAGTAAAGATATTGAGAACGAATTTTCGAGGAGTTATAAAATTCGATATTTTTTATTGCGTCATCTCACGACCGCGAGAGAAATTATATTTTATCTAGCTAGGACGAATTTTTATAAGACACCAGTTTGAAGTTCAGTGCTGGAGCCGCTGGGCGAGTCTTATACTCATTCGTACTAGGTAGATACAGCAGTTTTTTTTTCTAACAAATGTTCAAAGAAAAGGCTGTTTAAATATTTTTTTTAATGCTTCCACATCCTTGAAAAAATTTTAGATGCCTATCGCGTCGTTATCTTAAATTTTGAGGTAATTCTCGAGTTATTTGTCCAGACAAAATATTTTTTTTTTTTTAACAAATTCTCAAAGAATATAATCCCGTAATGTATCGCCAGGAGGCACCTTAAAATATTATTTTTAGGACAATCGATTATGAAATTACCTAAAAATTTAAGACAGTGACGTCATAGGCATCTAAAATATTTTCAAGGAAGAGGAAAACCTATTAATACATATTTTTGAGCTGGGTTAACAGTGCCATCTCTCGTGAAAAAGAAAAGCCTGGAGGGTCTTTTCTTTGAGCATTTTTTACAAAAACTGTTGCATCTGATCTAGTAAGATTGAGTATGAGACTCGTGTGATTGTGGAAGATACTATTGGCGAAATTATTTAAGATCGCAGATTCTTTTTCATTTCAATACTTGTACCGATTAACGTTTCATTTTTTATACAAAACTATTAAAATATTCGCATTCGAATATAATCGTTCTAATATTATGCAGACATATCGAGCCTCAATAATTATCAATCACTGATACCAATTCTTCAAAATACGACCGACTTATATATCGTAGGGCGCCAAGCCGACACTCCCATCAATCCTTTGAGACATAATGATCCGTTTGACCATTAAAAAAAATATGAATAGCACCCTAATAGGTCGCGTTTGGAAAATCGATCATGGTCGACATTTGAAAGGTACCGGCTTATTAGATATTCGAGAGAGTCAAAAAAAAATCCTAAAGGACATTTATCCAGCTTTATATAAATATATATATATATATATATATATATATGTATATAGGTTACATAAGAAGCCGATCTTCATGTTGCTCGACTACTCGAAGAATCCTCCTTTCGGTCCACTCTACTCTGCCAGATCCCAATATAAATCTCTAGAAGCACCGATCGGATCTGCAACTTATATCTGCGACATTGAAAATTGCGAAAAAAAAACTGTGCACGACCATTCGTTCGCTTCTATTCGCGAAATCATCCTGAGATTGTACATGGGTAAAAAATGTATATTTATTAAAAAAAAAAAAATTAAAAATTCATGTTAACCTAATAATGGGTTACTAGTCTGGTTAGAAGCAGCCTAGAAAATGAGTGATGAACAACGTGAAATAATATATACTGGTTATTACACTGGTTACAAGCCAGTAACCATAACCGTTCCGAAGATAATTCTTACCGGGTTGGTTACTGACGAATACACTGCAGCAAACTGGGACTCAGTGCTAACTGGACCAGCAGCCATGACTCTTCCTCTTTTCCGAGTGCACAGGAACCTGGTCCAGGAGTAGGGCGCTTCGTCATCAGGTACTTTAAATCTCTCGGAAAGACGAGCAGCTGTGAAGTGGATGAAGAAGAATCGCGACGAAGTAAGTAGAAGATAGACGAGGACGAAGAATGATGAAGTAAGGGAGGATAGAAAGAAATAAAAGTAAAAGCTTTGTAATACCGGTAACTGGGTATGAGAGTAAGATAGAAAATGATAATCGGGTGAAGGAAAGACGTACGTAGGTATACATCCCCATTTCCACTAACGTGGACCAGGGATGCTGGAGATATGAAGTTTCCAGAGCCGCGACAGAGATTAGAGAAAGAGGAAGAGAGCGAAGTGAAATAAAGATGAAAAATAGGTCGTGAAGGATCTGCTCGTATATAGGTAATATACGTAAGACGAGATAACGGAACTGATAAGGCGGAAGAAAGATTTGTGGAAAAAAATCCAAAATTTTTCTTCGAGTTTCTTATAGGACAATTAACGAGATTCGAGGAATGAAATATATGGAGAATCCCGTGTTACGTTTTACTGACGTGACCTCGGGTAGCGACTGCACTGCAGCTGAAATTCAGTTTGGAGTTGCGGCAAATTAAAGACGACGAGGACGAGGGTTTTTCGAGGTTTTCGAGGTCGAAATTGAAACCCGCAAATTGCGGCGACACGTTTCACATTTGGCGAGGCGATTGGTCGATCAATTCGCGCGAATCCGATAAATTCTCTCCTGCTGCGCGCGGTCGATCGTCTTGCTCCCTGAAATTATTCTCAATTACTCGTGCACACCTACTTTGTATAAGTTCGCGAGGAAGCCTCGTGCCTGAACGAAATGAGGGCACCTGTAGCTCCCTGAAAAACTACGATAGAGAAAAACTAGTTATTCGAACGAAATGCATAGCGGCGCATTTGCCAGCACACGTCCGTTTGATTCACGTGGTAAAAGGTACGTCAGGTTGGTATCAGGTAAAAATATGGTACTGAATAACCGTATACGTATACATAGTACAGGAGACAGGCAATTATTGACAAGCTCATTAAAATTGCGAATGGTAAACTAAACTGCTAATTTTCATATTTATCTTTAATTTCTCGTGTCTTTATTACCCAACCAATCGTTTAAAGGTAAACGAAACGATGTCGTTATTATGTCGCTCGTTGTAGCTGCGCCGTTATTCTCCCTGGAATATCCTCTTAACTCCTTGCTATTAATATCGACGTTGATATCGGGCTTACAACAGTGAAAAGGCCGAAAGCCAATAGCAGAAGTAAGAATCTGACGGTGGGTCCTCGGGAGTCGTGAGAAATAATTTAAGGATTTAATTTCCGTAACGGAGACTAACGGAAGTTCTCGAATTAATTTTCGAATTACGGCCAATCGCGTCACCCCTTTTACGATTAGACGGTACGGGAAGAGGCAGGACGGGGGTAGGTTAACACTTTGATATTTACGACCTTTTATAAATTGAAAATTAAGATACGCACTGTAAATCCAAGTGCGTTATTTCCTACCCTTTATTACGGTAGTCACTTTTTACTGGAAGTGTCTTATTTTTACACTGGAATACGTGAGAACGACACAGCAGCCGGTAAGAGTAAAAGAAGTGACTGTCTCCAGATGAAATTTTCATCTGTAAAACCAGGACCTGTCCAGCTTCTCACTGGGTCCATGTGGACCTAGGATCTCGAAGGGCTCTAGATTTTCATACTGAAATTTCTAGTCTTATCACAGTAAGGATAAGGAATAAAGGATTTCGCTGCACGTTTGAATTTTCAGTGCAGGGTCAGTCCAGGTCCCCAATGGTCCAGACTGGACCGAGATGGAACTTCGACGGCTCCTTGATTTTCTTAATGGAATCTGTATACTAGGTAATTTATTGCTCGGACTGCATACGAGCGATTAGGTGATAGAAAGTCTAACCAGATACGTGCACTGCTTCGAATTCGAGCACCAAGAGGAATCAAGGAAAATTCTGTTCTGCGACCAGCCAAATGATGCGAATATGCAATGGCCGCCATTTGCCAAACCGTTTCTCGCGAAATTTCAATTAAGACTCGCGAATAGTTTCACTCGCTTGGTGAATTCCGCGTGGCGCGTTCCGCATTTCTCGGGCGACCCTCTTTCGCATCGATCCCTCCGGCCATCTTTTCCTCTCGCTCGTTACGATCGTGCCTCAGAGTCAACCTCCCACCACCTCCCCACTCAATGTCATAGCTGTACGCACTTTTGAGTCGCCCCTGATTTTTATGGTAAAAAATAAAAAAAATAATAACAAAGAAACACAGTTAATGAAGTTTTGCTTGGAAAAAGAATGCTTTGAATTCACTTTTCTTTTTTCTTAACAACGTCAAATCGGGCTTATTACAGCTCGAAATAAAATCCAAGACCATTTACCCGAAGTGAAATTTTTAGTACTTTTGGATTTCAAAAAAGGACAATCCTTAATCAAACCACTGTTTTACATTACTTTTATTCGACCTCCATTTTGGTTCTAATTTTCCGTTCGATTTTATCCTTTTTCCCCACGACTATACCTCTCCTCTCCTCCAGCATCGACCTCCGAAAATCTTATCTCTCGCACGTTACCACGCGCGAACTATAATATTAACAGATTGTACTTCGTCGACCGTCGAACCTTTAATTGCATCTGTTTGGCTTCAGCATCCTCGGTTTATTGAATCGACTATTCGCTGAGAGCACGTACGTTGCCTATATAAAATTTATATACACATATATACAGGTCAGGACCATAGTCATTGTCAGCATATGCCACCGCAAAGAGCAATAAAGGATAGCTCTGGTTCCAGCCTGTTAAACCACGATGGCACCCTAAAAAGTCCTACTTACTGTACCAAATTTCCTTTTATTTCGTGGTCGTGCTTTTTTAATACTTTCCTTTCTCTCGCTCCCTCCCTAATGTCTCCTCTCGCTTAACCTCATTTGTTACTTCACTCCACTTCATTGTTCTCTCCGTCAGTGTAGCACCACCGACTGCATTGTTAACCGTGGCCTTGACTCTCATTGATTTTTCCATCCGTTGTTTCCATCCGTCAAAGGAACCGGAAACCACGTCCGATTTTATTCCCATATCAATCCGGACTGCCCAGTCTCCATCTCAAGATCCACGATACAGGAGAAAGTCGAAGCCCGAAGCTCGATCGACCGGAAGCGATAGAGGGTGCACACTCGTTCCTCGCAAGACCGTCAAGCAGTCACGGTTCGTTCCCAAATTCTATTGATCGTCTTTTCCCACAATAAGGATGCGCGATAACATCGTGATTGGATAAGCCAAAGGAATAAAAGTATTCCCAACGAACTGGTTAAGTAACGTAAATCAGGTAGCGACGCTCGACAACGATTGGTAGAGCTAAGAAATTTGCATGACGATCCGCCATTTTGAATGAATAAAAAAAAAGGTACTCCAAACAGAACGATCGAATCATTTCACAAGACCAGAGAGATCTCATGCGCTACGTCGATATCTTCACAGTCCCCGTCACCTCAGTCTTGGTCACGCGCCGCCGTTGCAGGGCGGCGCCACTGTCGTCTCCCTGCCGCTTCCATTCTCGAGTCTTCATTCTTTCTCCTATCTTTCCCTTCGACTCTCGACTTTTACACGGGAAGAACTCCAGGCTATTGGGGATACAGCCATAAGGAAAGGAAGGAAGGAAATCCACGTCGGGAAAGCTACTCGAACTCCCGAAGGATTACCGAGTTCTCGATACTCGACAAAGGATTCCTGACCCGACTAGAACCTGATGCGCCATAGGTATAACCGTAGCGACGATACTATAGAGAGGAAACTCGACTGCCGATCCAGACACGTGAATCGAGTCCTCTGTAAGGGACGCCTGGAATATTGATTTTACTTAGAAATTCGACTAATTACAGTGCTTCTAGCTGCCACGTACATAACGCGTGTTGTTTGTACCATGAACCACATACGGGACTGGGGTTTACCTGTGACTGAAGGATCTCCGTATGTATCAGTACAAGTGCAGTGCCTGGCGGGTGAAGGGTATAACGTTTCCCAGCTGCAGGTACAGTACAACGAGATTAGCCAGATTCCTGCGAATGTAGGTTGTCTGAATTTATGGATATCTCGCGGAAGGTTATACAGGAGGTAGGGTGTAGCGTCGCTTACGCTATAGGGGCAAGGATAACGCCGCTTCGCCTGTTTCAATGCATTTGCATGTCTCGGCTGAATTAATACTGTACATACGATGACGTAATACCTATACGTCATTTTATTTTTATTTTCTCTTCTTGGCACATAAAGTGACTTCCACGCTACTGATAACCGCTTGTACGTTTTACTTGCTGATTTATTATTTATTGATAAGCACCAAGCGTCCCTGGTGACGACAACGCGTTACACCCTCGTAGTAACGAGGACACTTTTGCATAGTTAAAAAAGAAATATTATTTTTTAGGTCAATTTATTTTGCGAACGATTTGAAGAAATTACGTAATTAGATTTACTTTTTTCTTTTTATAAAATTTAATTCAAAGTTACCGAACTATATGTAGTCGGACTGTCTATACCTAAAAGTCTATTTTTAAAATATGCTACGATATATGGTCGAGGAGTGACGTCGGTGTTATTTTGAGGGGACTTATTTATACAGTACGCCATTAGAATACGGCCCTCCTCCCTCAAATTGGAACTGATATTAAATGATATTAATATCATTAAAGCGTGCAAATCGAGAATATTGTTTCAATATATTCGTCGCAAAATCGACAGTCTTGTTATTAAAATGAATAAATTGATGAGCACTGCGAATAGTGGACCGGGCGAAATATTACCTAGTTGGTAGAAAAATGAAAAAGAATAAGAGTCCATCTGCCAAGCAGGACACCGTGCACTCTCGTAGACGCGAGCAGTCTACGCGCTGGATTTAAATTTAAAATTCAAATGGGCACAGGCAATGACCTGGAAAATTCAAATCCTTAATTAATATGCGCCATGGGATACGTAACACCCAGCTACCTACGACCCATTACCCCGTGTACGTATAGTTTTAATAAAGCAGCCTTACAGAAAATAGCCTCGTGAATTCGCATTCTCAAAAAAATCTATACAATGAAGTTTACGTATATCCCAATTCTTGAAAAATTATACGAGGAAGATGCTGCGATGATAAATTCAAAGATGCTCATCGATCCTGTAAGATGCGACGAAGGGCCTGAGAAAGCCTCTTGTTAATTCTTGTGATTACACTTCCCCCCCCCCCCCCCCCTAAATTTCTCACGCTCGCGTAATTACCGTCATTTACGCCCCGTAGGCTAGTAATCGCAAGAATTTCTGCTGAACCTACATGGTATACATATACTGTAGCAAATAATCGCTTACAAATGGCCATCATAATAATGTGACAGGTGCTCGGGCGTAATATTAATTAACGTCGATAAAAAGGGGTTCGTTAATTAAACTCTATGCACGGCGAGCAATAAATTCAGCATAATTGAATTTTCACAATAGGCTCTTTCCTCGCGGTATGATCGCAGACGCCATCTTTACTCTCGTCATATTGAATTCTCATAGACAGACAATTACTTTTTACGTACGGAGTAAGAGGTAAACCCTTTTTTCTTTCCAACCCCATAATCACTTGTTCTAATCGGTACCAATCTCGATGCTTTCACGTGCACGACTGAACAGCATCGATGCGCCGTAAATTTTACGAGTGGTTGAAAACAAGAAATGTCTTAGGGACTCGCCAGAGCGACAATAATATATGGATGCAATCGCAGACGTTGTTACGGATGAACATAAATTTTCGTACGTAGCGTTCGTCAGCTAGAGGCGATCGTAAGGCGTTGACTTGGCCTAACATTTTTTATAGCGTGAAATTGACTCGAAAAAGAAAGACAATTTGACTAAATTTATTATTCGTATTGTAGTATTCAGAATTGTTTCATTAAATTAAGGTATAGAATGACGATTAAATAGATCTTTTTTTTTCGATCTCTTTTTCTTTGTTACATTGGCAAAATTTTGACCCGACATCTTCGTTGAATGTCGTCCCGGACTATTTTTAGCATAATGACAGATAACCATGGGATCTCTTACAGTAATGAACTCCCATGCAAAGCAAAAATTACGACACCATAAACTACATTCAATAGAAAGATGCGAGTTTGATGTTACGTCACGAATAGAACGACGAATTTTTTAATATATCACGCATACTTGTACCTGAAAAATTGCATCTGTCCAAGTAAAATAATGATTATAAATATCCGGTGGACTAAACCGATCGATCGTAATTAACAGAAAATATTTAAAAAAAAAAAAATGATTATACGATTAATATGTATAATTAGTCTTATGTGGCGAAAAAAAAATTTGTTCAACGATGCTCAACAGCTGCAAACAAGATTACGTAACCGCAACTAGGAGCCACAGTGCAAAAGTTTGTAGGTTTAGAAAAGTTTTAAGAGACGGAAATGTAAAAACGATGAAAAATAGTAACTCTTGCCGGGCTCCGAGCACTCGGATTCACACGAGGAAGCAAACGAGGAACTGAGCTAATGAGGGAGCGACGTTACTGCAAGGACAAAGGAAAGAGCCTTTTCACGTGAGAGACAGAGAGAAAAAGAAAAAGAGATCGAGAGAGGGAGAGTTAACCTCATACAAGGCAGACAAGGTAGTGTCTCTATGCGACGACACCAAACTCACTGGGCTCACTTACTTCTTCGAGGGAAGACGCCCCCCCCTTCGCCGTGCACGGCGTGTCGTATTGTTTCGCGAAAGTTCGCTCGACGGCCGGCGGCCATTTTACTCCCGACCTCCGAGTCGTCGCGACGTCCTATGCGTCTTCTTTGGTCTTGTAAAACTTTTATTTTTTTTAAATTTCTCTTCGCTCTTTCTTTTCTTTAATTTCGTTCTCTTTCGTATACTGCATCGTCGGTAAGGACGCCGCTCTACATTACCGACGCAGTACCCCATCAGCATTATTCACAAGACGCCACACTTCTTATCTACATAATATTTACGTTTCGATCTGAACGACGAACGACTTTCGACGCGAAGGACATTTATTCCCTAAGGACGGACAGGATTCCTTTATATTCAATCAATAAAGGAAATTCTGCATGGCAAAACTCACTAAACGAATACTTTATCAGACGCGTCAGACTTCGGCTTTTGAATTTCCTTTGAAAGTTACGAATTTCGTGTACCTTATTCTCGCGAAAGCGTCCGTTCCACGACCTTAAGGTGGACCCACGCGTGTCACGAGAAACGTACAAGAAGCGAAATGAAATTTGAAAATCGAGGTAAACCAGATGCTTATTTCAAAGGTCATTGACCCACCCTCGATATAGACCATTATCATGAATACTTCATGGGAAACGAAACTGCCGTATTTCTTCATTACTTAAATTCCCATTAGATGGGGTACCGAAACCCCATTGATATTCGAGCATCGACGTATAAACATGCTAGGTGTGCACAGTACCTTTATCGTCATAGTGACCGTGCCATATGGTAAAACAAGAAATGGCTTAATAAATCGTTAAAAAATCGTTACGTTTATTATTTTAGTACTTCGTTAAGAAGATTGCAAATAAATACATACAGATAAGGGTGGGCAAACTTCTTCATTGAAAATAACCCGCAATATTTTTATTCGTCGCGTCTGTTATTTCTCGAACGAAAAAAAAAAAAAAAACCAGATAATTTTATTGGATTCGCCTACGCATTTAATTTAAAGCGAATCTCTTGCGCACAATATGTTAGCTGTATGCGTAAAGATCAACGACGAGGGTTATCTTGATTTAGAGGTTCCAGCCCCAATTCTGAGTTAAAGTGGTTTCGATCTTTGAAGAGGAAAACAATTTTTCCAGCTGACTTTCCCCTGTACATCACAGCCTGATGTATGTACGTGTATGTATGTATCTGCCTCTATCAATATCTTCAAGTTATCCCGTGTCGAACCTGTCCTGACCGCCTGACGTTCTCATCACCGTGGTGGTTAAGTGCCAGAATCTAATCTGCTGGTTGTTTGTTGAATTTCTTGTGGCGTGAAGAAATAAAATGAAAAGGAAAAAAAAGATAAAGGACTGGCGAAGACGCCCACGTAATTTACTTCTGAGAGCACTTCGACTGGGATGACTGGTGGTAGTTGTTAGAGAGCTTGACTGAAAAATGTTGGAAAATTTCTTTTACATTTCTTCATCACTCGTGCATAGATTCGGGATGTCAAAAAAGATTTTTTTTGAAAGTTTTAATTTTTTTCTAGTAGTATCCTTGCACGAAAAATTAAAATTCTCTTACCAATTATGCCGATCGATGGGAATATTGAGAACGCGATGAAGATAGAGATTTGAATAGAAGAAAAAATTAGCATTCAAAGAGAAGAGCAAGAGTCTTTGCTGAGTTTGAGGAGTGACTAAGAATACGGAACGGTACGAGGTTGATCGATGGATCCGGAAAAAAAAAAAAAGAAAAACTTGTCTCCATTGTCCCTATTATTTTCCCTGTTTCAGCTATCTCGTTGCCGTTGGTAAACTGTTTTTAATGGCGAGTGATTTTTTTTCAGTGCAGTTCGAGGCTCGAATTTGATGCGCATGCGCGTCACGCTTCCCCGTGCTTCGGCGGGAAACAATTATTTATCATTAAGCTTTCGTCGTCTCATTGTACAAAGACTTTGAGCGACGATCATTTTTGAAAGCATCGTAATGATTTTAGCAATTATTCAAAGTTTCGTAAAAAGGTACGAGAAAATCTTTAAATTATCGGGAGGCCTGTATGATTTGATCGTTAAAATAAAAAAAAAAAAGAGATACCTCCACCGTAACTGCGAGATATCATCCCGAGAATAATTTATCTGATTCTTCATGCTTGTCGTCGCTCGCGAGCTCGCAGGATAAGAATTCATTATTTTCATCAACGGAATACCTGCTCGCTCGACGATGCAATACCTGTGTAGAAGCTGCAAGTACGGACCCAGAGTCAGACGGTCCAGCGCAGCATCTCCGATTGCAAAAGTCACAAAGCATACTCTCAAGAGATACCGTGGCTCTCTGTGGATCGCGGCCATTAACAACCACTTCTCAAGCGAGCCATGTAATTAAAGTACAGAGCGACGGAAACAGTGACGTATAACATTACGGAAGAAGGACAGCCGCCATTTCTAACCCATAATTAATTAATTCCCTCGCCGTCGGCGTCGCGTATCTGTTATTAAAATTCAGCCCACCAACGACCATCTCCGTTAAAAATTACCCGCTCGTCCTAGTCAGTCCGTAGTTAACGAAAATCATAAAAATTTCGAAACGCCAACAAAATTCCAGACCTCGAAAAATGATGTTTTTTTTCAAAAAAAAAAAAGGAACTAAAAAAAAGTTCCACACTGTCGAAAAGCGAGTTTCGAATCGAAACTCGTTTCACTCGGCAAAGCTTCGACTATGGCGACCCGTAAAAAAAATTCCAATAACGATATCATTATTATCGAGTCCCAATCGAGCTTGCGCATGTGGCGCCACTATCGAGAAAAAAGTGAAACAGCATATCGAATATAGAATAGCACAAAATACGGTATATACATACACAGAGTTTGAGAGGATGATGGAAATAGAAAGAGGGAAAATGGTTAGCGCGCTTTGTATTTGCACGGCTGCAACGTGAAAAAAATAGGGGGAAAAAAAAAAGAAGAAGAAAAAAAAAGTACAAAAAGAACCAAAAATAAAAGCCAGGCGCATTCTTGCATAAAAGCTTGCGCACTCGTTCCATTTGTTCGACGGTACCCACTCGAGCCGATAGGTGGCCACAACGCGGTACAAAAATCCAAGCATCAACGGCAAGATCAGGCCGCTACGCGAGTCCCTTTAATCCATTCTGTCAGAGGCAAATGAACGGTGTGGACAAAGCTTTGCCAGGTGGCAGACGACGCGACTGAACGAGGTGAAAAGATTCCCCTGCGACCCGCCCGCCCCCCTGAAACCGCACCCGGCAAAGTATACGGAAGATATTGGACGGAGAAGCTATGCCAATAAATTGACACCCGTTAGACAAGGAGAGACGATTATTCTCAAATTCATTCCGAACCTTCCCCTTATGGCATCCAACGGTCTTTGGATTTCCGGCCGTTCCTGGCCTTTGCTATCCTCTACTTTTTGGACGAGGTCATTAGGGGCTCGCTTACGTAACCTCTGCAGTACCTCAAGGCTGTTTGCCTCTTTAGTCGTTTGACGAGAATTGATGAGGAGTCCAATCTGCATACGAATCTTCGTTACGAGTGACAATGGGGAAAATTTAAATATCCCCATTTTTATAATGGCCGCCGACTGTTCGTTCTGATTTGATCATTTACCCAGCTGGATGCTGCGCCATCCCTTATCAATCTGGATGTGTATCCGTTAATTATTATAGAGAGCGTTAAAGCCTGCGCGCCGATAACGCGTTACCCGGACGAGGATCAACGTGCGGAGAGGCTACGAATGTGTGTGTATATACATATATATATATATACCATACATAAGGGTAGGTATATAATATGACTGCACGATAACACGTTTTGTTATATATGTGATTGACTGTGGTCAGGAAAATGTATGAAAAAGTTGCGTGACTGTTGGCAGTTCACGTAGTAACACTTTCTAGGGACGATTAAAAATAAGATTTATTGAAACTAGATTGGTACGTTCTGAAAGATTTTTTTTTTTAGAGAAAAAAGTTTTAAATATATGTATACAGTAGCTTCGTATAAATAAATTGGACCTTTTGTGATTTCATAATTCTTTTTGTCTGCTGGAGTTATTTCCTATTTTTTTTTTTGTTATCTTTCTTATGGCGGATATTCAATGGGATTTAGAAGCAATACAAAAATAGTTCACTGTTTATGAGATTCAGGTTGATTCTGTATACTATAGAGTTGCGAATGGATTCTCTGGGGCTTCTGATGCAACAATAACAATCATCTCCTCCATGATCCATTTCTATTGTTCAGTTATATAGTTAAGCACCCACGTGTTCTGTATATTCTGTAATGTGGCCGGTGTAAACCGAACGCACAAGAATAATGGAAAATGAAGACATGGACAGATTAAAAAAGGAAGCAATACACGTTGCTTGGGGTAAATAATAAGAAAACGTATTCCGATATAACGCAACGTCCAAGTGACAATTGCGTACTGTCGGTAAAGTAGGAAACTGAAGTTCGATCTACTCTAACGATTTCTAAGTGGGCTGCTTAAGGTCAAACCTTTTGGTATTTTACCTGGAATCGGCCCGTTACTTGGGACCTAAGAGGTTGAAATTACTTGTGCTATGTAGATAAAGATAGAACAGTTACCGACGGTTGACCTAAACTCGAAAATTAAAAGCTTCAGGGTTCTTAGGAGGCTTGTTGAGGATGACGTGAAAAATGAAATTATCAGTTTAACATTACGATAAATTGATAGCAATTGTAAAATATTGAAATAATCGCTGAATCGAATACAGCGACAGTTGCACAGAAATCTGATCGCTTATCAGTTGAAATTATAAAGAAATTCAATAGGACCGAACTCTTACTGGCAATACGAGACGCTTGATCTTGGAATGAAATTTCCTAGGGATTATTAGACGGAATAGGTAGTGACTTGAGAGATTGACTTATCAATGAAGCGGATGATCGATGATAGGAAATTTAGAAATTGAATAAGGATCAAAATCAATTCAAACCGATATTCGTAAAATAAATCGAATAAAAGGCAGCTTAAGTTTATTGAGAAGTATCTCAACTGAACAAAACGAGTGAAAATTTTGAAAAAAAGTAAAATTTCAAAATTCATTCTCCAAACATTTAACTGAATTTCGTGAACTTCGATAAACCGCCTATAACGGGTGTTTCGCCGAAAGCCAATTACCATCAAAGCCGCCACGCTGCAGCGCCGCTGCGCAACACGATACAATGGGGACATTGACGAATCGACGAAGCAATGGTTATTGTGAACATGACTAATTGGCTGCGAACGCAGAGAAAGAAAAGCAACGGGGTCAGATCGGAGGGGGAGAAAGGTAGACACGACGAATAAAAGGCAGAGGGTGGAAGAGTCCCGGTATTATCATCGGTATAAAATTTCTCCTTGGGGAGTTTTTCATCCCATTTGATACCGGGTAGCTTCCTCAAGGAACGTTGAAAGAGAGAATTTTTACTTCGTTCAAACTCATCGAACTCTATCCACAGCTATTATTCCCAATAGGCAGGTATATTCGGGAGCCGCTCCAAAGTAGATAGAAGAAGGAAAAAAATAGATTTCCCATAGAAAAAGGAAAAAAAAAAGAAACGCGTCTACAACGGAACAACAGTATCGTGACGGGTTGACATCTTTTCAGTGACTTTTTGAGAATACTCAACGTGAAGTTGTATACACGTGACGTTCATAAAAACAAAAATTCCAAAATATCTTGGAATTGCATTTCGAGATGCATGTAAAATATTAGTATCGAAAACTTATGTAATCGATAAGCCTCTGTAACTCAATTTAAAGGTACGCGTTGAAAATTTCGATAATTGTATCGATGTCAATGCAATTTCACGTTATCAAAGGTTGAATGAAATTCCGATGGTCCGTGCGCGAAGTCTGGTTTACCCGAACGAAGAAATACCCGGTTGAAATTGCTTTCTGCCATTTGCCTTCGCGTGTTTACAGCATATACGTGGCATATCGAGGGGTAAGTATTATACGGAATTGCAGCGTCCTGGTATAATGGCGAAGATCAAAGGAGAAATTGCGGCCAAAGGTAACTGAGTCAGTGCTCTACCCTCCTGAGCAGAGAGACACAGGCGTCGTATCTATATCTTACTATTCGTATACGAATATTGATACATATTCTACGTATGCTTGCTAAGTCCATAGAGACACATACGTATGTTAAGAGACAAGGATTTACGAACACGTAAATCGACAGTTGCTGAAAATTTGACAAAACGCGAAACATACTAGACACCCGT
>JARQSV010000113.1:744426-767350 GCA_030142285.1 Calameuta idolon
CAGAGGTAAAAGAAGTTATGGAAGACCTAAAAATAGAATATGACTAAAAAATATTTTATAACGAGGTTTTACCTAATGCGCAAAAAAAATTTGTTTTGCATCGCTCACGGAAATATGGATCTTTTCTCTTTTTCTGAATACCTGTCTCATTTTTTTTATGTCCAATTCTTTTTTTTTCGTATTATTTGTCTTCCTGCCTATCAAGAGCTTGACTGTAGGTATGAGCCTGCACGTACAGTATATGACATCAATCGCCGAATAATCCTACTTTGAGCTATCCCATAATCCGTTGTACATTAACGAAACGACAGCGCATAACTCGTGCGTGAATTCAGCGTCAAAGCAAACCCGTGAGATTATTTTGTCGAATTGATAAAAGGCGCCACTATCGATCGTGGAAATTTCCAAAAGAGCGCGTCCATTTGCCGAGGCGCAGCTAATGGACGATGGCTTCATTTGCATCGTCGAAACGTACAGCTAATTGCTTAATTAGCTTGGACAGCCTTTGATCAGTACTTCGCGCGGAACCGTCGTAGCAGAGCAGAGATGCCCGAAAGGTACTTGGAAAATTTGCTTGAAGTCCGTGAAATTTCCATCGTCCATTCAGCGGACCGATATACGCAGCTATACAGTCAGAGCGAGAGCGTTGGAAAAAGTTTTTCCAACGTTTTTAAAAACAGAGATAAAACTGTAATGAAATGTTAAAGAAAGAAAGAAAAAAAAAAAGAACAATTTAAATTCAGTTTCTACAATTTGTCCCGCTACTAGCGCCATCTGGATTTACGTAAACTCCGTCAGTTTATATATGTATGTATCTCCTACCTATGTAAGGTACACTCGTTTACCGGCGTGGGAATTATTATGTAAAGTGTTTACGAGGAAGCGGGAATAGAAGCCGCGCGGAGGAGGAAGAGCAACGCCCGTACAGCTTCGAACTTTTGTCACTTCGTTGGCCTGTGCCATTTTCGCCAAGTTCCACTCGCGTTTGTCTTTAATGATTCGCCGGGGTCTTTGAATTATTGCGAAAGAAAACAGAAAAGACCCACCGAGCCGATTTAACGGTAAAAACTTCAGCTTGGTCGTTGCCGTACGTACAGACGGTAAGAAAAATACGGAGAAACAAAGAAATGCAATACCTACTTGAGTCTGTGTACCTATTGGCATCGGACAGTCCACTGCTCTCGTGTGACTGACTGTACGTGGAAAAAGTCAGTTCGACCTATTCGATATCCCCTGGATGCATCGAGCGTATAAATTTTTTTCAAAATAATTTAAAAAAAAACACGAAATTGAACGCTTATTTCCTTTTGCAAAAATGCACTGCTGCAGTCAGTGCCAATGCATTTGCTTAATAGGGTAGACATGGCAGTAGCTTTGCCATAGTAGCTGTCGGGAAGGGTAGTAGCGATACTAGTAGTAATAGTAAAAAAAAAATCAATGCAATTCTAAGAAAACAATAGAGTAAATTTCATTAAAGAACAGATCCTTGGATTGTTGGAATTGCAATGAGATCAAAGCGCGAAAAGTGCAATAAAATTCTAGACAAAGGATGCACCGATGAGTCGGAAGAAAATGCACTTGGTCATTTGTTATACACGTATAGATATGCAGTAAGTATAGATATACTAGTGTAAAGATCAGTATTGTTTATCAATGTGAATCCTTAAACCTCAACTGTTAAGATGAAAAAAAAAAAAAAAAAACTTACGGTCGTAAAGTCACGATCTTACATGGGTCCTAAGAGACCCGCGGTACCAGTTAAGGGTTAATACCTACAGCGGAATCAACCGAGTTTCTCAGTGCATATCAAAGGTTACTCTCTCGACGAAAAAGTGCAACATGAAACTCCAGCATGGAGTGACGTCACATTGGCAATGATATTCTCTGCCGGCGCACTTGTTGGTCGCGTTTAAAAACGCGCCCATAGACGCGGATCGATCGCGAGGCTGCATACCCAGTCGCGTTCAGTTAGCTCGTGTATTTTTCCCACGATTTTTCACTCTCCTTTTCTAACCTCTTTTTATCCTTCTTCAACTCCTTTCATCCGTCTGCCTTTACTCTAAATAGATATACGAGCCAATAATACATACCGGGTTTAGACACCCTCCACGTCGGCCGTACGGCGAAAGATCACGTCCCTGACTATTTCTGGGAGTTTAGCACGATCACGAAAATAACAAAGTAGGACGAAGAAGAAAGATGTAAAATAAAAAAAAAAATTACAAATATACAATCCAACTGATAGCACATTGGCTAACTGAAGCAAATGGCAAATTTAACTAATGGCAGGTCAAGCTGCATCGAAATAATTTTAGTGCGTTTCCGTTATTATATATATAATTTTATTCCTTGCCAAAGGAATTTCATAGTCAGGATGTTATCGGATCGCGTCGAGGAGCTTCGTGAATTCTCGCAGCGCCACCAGTCAGGGTGTTTTCATTGAAATTCCTCGTGAACCCGTCGAGCTACGACAGAATCCAAGGTCCGACCCTTTAAAATTCCCGGTGTGCAAATTCTCGTAGATTTACTACAAGACTCGTTCTCCGTTTTCTCGAGGAATACCGATTTTCGTGCAGCTACGAATTTAAATCCGCCGAATTTTTCGTGAGCGTCGAAACTTTTCACGCTCGCGCGCCGACTCTAAGTCTATCTAGTTTCACGGCAATTGACTCGAGTTATTTTCGGTGAGGACTCACCTTAAAGCAACGTCGTGCCTCTTTGACGAGATCACTCCTTCCTACCTTTTTAGCTCCTCGTCTTGTTCCGCGCGCGTTTCTTTATCCGTCGACGTTTTCCGCGTCCTTGACGATCGACCGATCTGCAACACAGAGCAAACGACGTTCTAGCTTAGGGTTGGACTCGGGTTAAACTTTAATTAGGCCGCACGCGAAACCCTGTCGTGCCCAATGTGACGGACAAGTAAATTGTCGCTTCCGTGGTAAAGGCCGACTTTCACCGGTGCTACTGAGAAACGTGCATTAGAGAATTCGCGTGTTAACTTCACATCGAACACACGGAATTTCGATTTCCGTTTAGTGATCGTGCCTCCTTTAATGCGTTCAGCACTTTGGGGTTATCCCCATCGAACTGCGAAAATTATAAAATAAAAAAAGCTGGGCTTGACTCTAAGCGAATATCGATCACGTGAATATAGATTTAAACCTCGAACGACTTAAAAGAATTGAAACAGAAAAATTTAATTTCGAACTTTAATCCATTTTACTAATTTCTCATCTATTTGCGGAACACACTGGCCCATCTACCTATTCAAGAGAGTTCCGAAACTTACGAAAATAGGAACACGAAAATAGGAGGGGTCCATACGTACCTCTAATCGTTTCATGCGAAAAAAAAAAGGTTTGAATTTCGTTAAAGACAATTTTTTTTTTCAACTTTACCTATAACCTCTTATTTATGGATAAAAAATTACTTTTTCAAATGTACGTTGAATTTTGCTCTGGATTTTAGAAGATCGCAGATTTTTCTATCTTGCCGATCGAAAATAAAGAAACCGATAAGCTTTTCGCAAAACTGATCTTATGCAAGATACAGGGAACAAACGCACGTGACGTAACAGAAAAACAATTTTGAGTGGAATAGGTGACTCGCAACGTGTCCAAAGAGAAATATTTGTGTAAAAAAAAAAAAAACGAGATAAGAGAAACCAAGCGAGAAATTACCCGCGGTAAAAGCAAAACTATTTGAATTTACTGGTGCGTGTATAAAAACAATATTCTCCGAAAGTTCATCCAGCATCCATCAAAGCTTAATTAGTTTCGGCTACCAAGATTCCCGGAATCTCAGGTATTTTTATTACGGGATAAGGAATGCCATGAGAGAATGACCAGGGATGGTTGGAAGGTCATTGATTTAACATTAAAAACCGTCAACCTCCCATAGAACATCGATGGGAGACACAGTTCAATTTATACTTCGACCGCACCAAAACACGGTTACAATTATTCAATATTCCAAGATACGATTAAATTATCCCAAGATACTAAATTTCACTGAAACACCGCAGTGTCGTTATTTATTATTTACTAAATTATAAAAAAAAAAAGCAATGTATTGCAATTTCGTGGATTTTAATAGTTTTGAAAAGCCCGCGTAATTCAATCCATCGCTACTCGACCCCGCACAGAGTATCGAAACTCGATTAGTCGGTACGATACACGCGACGCCAGTACGAGGATAATGTCCTGTAGGACAACCATAGTACAGGTAGTACCTATCACGAAGGTCCTTCCCAGGAACAAAAGTTCACCAGGTCAACGTGTACGCCGTTAACACGTACCTGGAAGTCTGCCAAATCGACAGTTAACTTCTTCCCGAAGTCGAGATCAGCAGCCGCGCTCCTCGGATCCGAATCAGCCGTTAACGCTTTACGAAAGGTTGTCGCGTTTCTAATCGGCGACCGTTGACACTCGCATAGGTGGATGCAGTGAAAATCGCCGAAACAGAAACGACCTCTTCGTCTCGCGCGCTAGCGAGGTCTGACGTATACTTTCACCTACGCGAACTTTAAGTACACCGTATGTAGCCTAAGACTAAAAAAAAAAAATAGAAATATCCCTCAGCAAAATAAAAATTATTTGCGACTCATTTGATTTCACATCGCCAACAATAATCTATTGTTCGTTCAACAATTTCAAGAATCTCGTAGCTGGCAGAACGAAAAAGAAAAACTCCTATCGTAATCCCATACCCGGCATCGACGTTATCTCAGCGAACGAAGCTCCAAAGAGCCGTAAGGTGTTTTTCGTTTATCGTGAATAATGCAGCGCGTCGAAGATACGGGGATAGAAGAGCCACCAGGGCTGCACAACAGTAGTAAAGTCCTGAAAGTTCCAATCGATACGTAGACACGTCATCATCCCCTACGGGCTCTCACTGGTTGGCTTGTTTATTTCTTCTTTGCTATTTACTGCCAAGGGTTAATGGACGCTCGACGCTGTCATCAGGATCTGGGACGCCAGGCGTCTTAGCAAATATACGCCAGAAGGAAATCGAGAGGTTTGACATGACCTAAGAGAAACGAGAATTTCAATAGAATTTTTTTTTTTTAATTCATTACGAAACCACTCCCCAACCCTAAAAGATCTATCGGGTTGTCATCAAATTCTCCAGACGACCCTTCGGCATATAACCTTCGCCTAACCGAGTAATCAATCTAGCCAATTAAAAATTCGAGAACTCCGTCGTCAAATTTAATTAGGGGGGCTACCCCCCCTCTTCTCCTAAGTACGGTATCCCCAACTATAATCAACGTCATTCTACAATCCCAGTAGGAATTAGCGCAGCGTCCTCGACTCCTGGCAAGCTGTCCGTTGACGTAACGATTCCCGTCACAAGGATCCTGTCGTAGCCGAGACAGCTCTGTCTGCTCTATACTCTGTCTGAAAAGACAGGTTTAATTTATCGTATCGAGTTACGGATGTTAGTTTACGTTAGAACACTTTAGACACGATCCTAGAACCGATAGTTATCAGGATAGCGATACAACCTAACGGCCAGTATAGTATGTGGAAGTTTAGTATCGATCTTTTGTACGTACCTACGGTGTAACGAGCTAATGTGAATTAAACACGTGAATTCATTTATAATATCTTAAAACTTATTTATACCGTGGACAATGTTGTGTCGTGTGACATTAAATAAAAAAAGTAACTTATTCGCGTGACGTTTGATTAAAAAAAAAATAATAAAAAAATAATAAAAAAAAGGTATTCGTACATCGTGCGTAACGTGGACGATCTCTGCACTGTCGACACGCATGACGGATTTTCCTTTTATATTTCTCTTACCCCCAAAGTCCTAAGAGTCTCTCGACACCGCGCCAAAGGATTTTCTCCCTACTTTCCTTTACCGAATGGCTGACGCTTATCGTCGAATTCCTCGTAGCGTCAACCAAATCCTTTCGAACTTTTCGACACTTTATCACCGCTCAACGAGTGACGTAAAGACGTGAAATGTCGTATAAACTTTTACTTCGTCGCGAGAAACTTTTTTTTTCTCGAAATACCATAGGAACGTCCAATTTGTCCCTTTTATGCGTATAACTAAAGGAATAAGCATATTCTGCGCGCGTGATGCTTTTTAACGAAAACGTGTCCCTTTGAAAAATATAGTTTCTCCTCGCCGAAGAAAATTAATGCAGAGGAAAACTTTAAGTATGATAATTTTCCGGCAAGACGTGTATACTTTTTTTGTTTTAATTGATTATCAGTGAGTATAGAATTGTTAGTACCCCTTCCTCATCCCCCCCCCAATACTCCATGTGGCACAAGCAGTAAGAAAATATGCTGGTTAGCCGTATACCGTACTATGGTATCTTCATGAGAATTTCCCCAGGGGTTACGTGAAAACGGTCACTGTAGCCGCGGTACACTTAGCCGCCACGCACTTAATTCGTATCGCCTTTCCAAGAACAAATTTCTCCTCCCCTGTTTGTCTAATTATTTAGCTTGCAGCATCCAGAATGTACCCGCAGGCAGAACGACGTCGACGTCCGACGCTTTACGGGAATTGGCGTCGGTTTACGTATTATACGTAGATTCGATAGCCAAAACGGTGCCAGCAATACGTTTACACGTCGTACTGGAATTACTCGAGTTAAATTTATTCATATTACCGTTCCAAGCTGTTTCTTTCCCTCTTTGCGTCTTAACGTCGATAAACGAGGCGTCTGCGAGACGCTCGAACGGACGCCGTACAGTGTTCGTCCGTGACGCCGAAGGACTTGGATAATGGATGCTTGCTGGATGGTGGTTCAAAGGGCAAGAGAAGTACAGTGCTAAGGGAGAGCACAAAGCCAGCACTGTCAGGACTGTACAGAGCTTTGCACTATGGTCCAGTGAACCATAGATCATTATGTGGAAACCGTAGGAATGGAGTGGGAATCGCCCTAGAGTGCCATTCTGGAATGTCAGCACTGATTACGGTAACTGAAAATTTAATTGGGAGGAAGTTGGGAAGATGCCTCGAGTGTACCGGGTGTCTCACTCAAAATACAGAAACTGTATTTCTATCGTGTAGCGTGGAAAGTGACCTAAACGTTGTAATCATAATATTTTACTAAAACGATAATTTCGCTCTGAAAAATTGACTACACGTATAAACTCCCATCTGAGAGTGATCAGACTTATCCCGAAAATTTGAACACCCGGTAGCACAGAATAGTTAACTCACGGGAAATGGCCCTGTGCGGTACCTTCGTAATTTCGTTCCCACGAAAAAGGTACGGAGGATCGGCTACCCTTATTACCTACGGGAGACCAGAGTACAGAATCAGTTAATCCTTGGTCTAACGAAGGACAATCATTTGGCACGCCAATCGCGCTTCGTTTCGCGAATGATAAAGGGGACGTTGATTTAGCGAAATGGTACGGTGTCCTTTTGAGAAGTGAAACAAGAAATGAAGTATGTGACATTAGGGTGTGGATTGATTTCACACAAGGGATTGCAAAGAAGGGCCAAAAGGAAGGAAGGAAGGAAGGAAGAAACAAAATATAGAAGGGGTCGAGAATATAACAGGGCACTTGACCCCGAGTAACCCTCAAGCCCACAGTAGTAGTCGATAATCTACCGGAAGTTCTCAAGCATCCTTCACCCACCCCCGAGGGATTAGATACCACGTGAGAATCAAGCACAGAAACTTCGAATTTCATATAAATAATTAGACACTCTGTATGTACGGCCGTCGGTCGTTTATCCCCTCTCTCAAAAAAAAAGGACCACCCTTAACATCGTCCTTCACGATCTTACCAAAAAATTCCAACTAGTCGCTCCTAAAATTGGACTACGTATTCAAGGGGGGGTAACGACAACAAAAGTTTTAACGCAACCGGAAGCTGCCTGGGTACCGTCAACGAGTATTTAAATCGCGTCTTCTTCAACCACCGGCAATACGGAGGAAAATCGTCTCGAGTCTCTCCCCTTTAGAATCAGCGTAAATCCAAACGTAAAGCAGTAAGCAGAAGTCGTACTCCTTACCAGGATGATAGTCGGAAGTATTTAAAGGTCCTCGATATCCGGTTCTCTCTAATCCTGCGTCTCTCCCCGCCACTCGCGAGAGATCCATCCTAAGGCTCCGAACCATCTCGGTGACGACAGAGTAGGAGTAAAGGATCCCAAGATAAATTCCATCCTCATGAACAATGACGAGAAACTCTCATAGAAATTCGCCCGTATTACCAAAATTCGAACGAGTACCCCAGAAACACGAGCTAACCAAGAAGTGGTTCGGATAACCAAAACTTGGCTGGTTGCATCAATAAAATATAAAAATCCCCCCCCCCCCACCGACCCCACTATTCCGACGATATTAAAAATGGAAAAATAAAAAAATGAAAAAAAAAAAAGAATAATAATAAACCTCAGAAATCCGTCATCGTATATTTTCATAAAATACGTTGCATCATATCCATATGAAAATCCCTCGTGTCGTTATCATTCTACGAGAAAGATTAATAAGCTATTCACTTTTATACCGGTAGAATTTTACTCTTTCGTGACGTAGATAAAATCAGTAACAAACGAGCGCACTGGGTATAAATATAGATATATGCGTATGCATAAACGCAAGCAACCGAATAGGATACCGACACGTGCGACTAGGTACACAGGGTACATAATATATATGATATGTAGACAGAGCGTCAGAGAGATGCGTGAGTCTGCCTTTCCTTAACGAAGCCAATCTCAGAGTTCATCCAAGGGTCAAATATGAGATCAGCCCAACGACTTCTCTCCGGCACAATAATTCATGTTCCCTGTTGGACACAGAAAGTAATGGCGGTTCAGCAGACCCGCACAACGAGTGGTTAAATTTACGAGAAAAAAAAAAATGGCGGAGACTCGCGGTTTCATTCGCGCATGGATCCACGGGGGTAGTAAGGGATTCGTAAGGGTCATTTTCATACACGCGACGTACGTCAGTGGCAACTTGTCAGTCTAATCTATTGTTATGGACTATTACTACTATCATTATTTTTACCACTGCTACCACTTAATCCTCATGAAACTTTCTCGAGGACCACTACGAAGTGAGCCGCGGATCCGCGCTTGGCTACGACAATGAAAGGAGGACTTTTGCGAAACAAAAAAAGTAATAAGGGGAACCAGATACGAAGAACCGGCTTAACAAACTACTCTGTTAATTAGAGGGGGAAACACGATGAGTACTGATAAATCGGATTTCGAAAGTAGCGGCAACGGGTCCTCTTCGTCTTGAATTGCATTTACGAAAGGTAAAATGAGTGAGGGAGTAACGAACGTAAATGGGATAAAGGAGTAGCAGAAAAATGTAAATAACGAGAACGGAGAGTAAGAAGAGGCTAAATGTGCTTGTTAGGACATTGTAACGCTTTATAAAGAAATTTTTCACTCCAAGAATGAATCAAGATACACTTCGCACAAAGCCCGCCTGTCCAATCCCTAACCGAAGCGGTAGGCAAATGATTTAAATGCATTCAGCGAGATGAAAAAAAACCGCGTAGACAGACAGGCTCTGTGGTTGTTGCCAACGTGAAAAAAAAGTAATTACGAGTAAAAGAGGAAACGGCTAGGGTGAGCACGGAGTATTAAATTTACTACAAGCAACCTACCCACGAGCCCGTCCGACTCAACGTTGATAGGTTAATAATGGCAAGCTTTAATAGAACCTCCAAATTTAGACCTGAAAATGCTTTAACGCGTGTCTTTTCATTTTCGACGTAGTATCCAATCCTGCTACCCATATCCGGTTGGAAGTGAACACCCTGTATATATTTATATTTTTTAAGAAGGATAGTCTCTCAGGACTTTTCGTCTTGAATATTGGCACTTATGATAACACTGGGTGTTCACCAGGACGTGCCTGAGATAGCGTCTTTATACTTAAGGTGTACTGTCAGAACCATAAAGCGGCACACACAACGAATTTTGCCCCAAAAAATTTTTTTTTGAAAAAAAAAACACATCGGCTTGCCGTTGTGAGTGACACGCGTCCTCGTAACTACCCTTTGACAAGTTTATGTACACTGATATCAGAACTGTTAAATATTTCATGCATACCGATACAAATCGTATACCCATGTGCATTTTCGCATTACAAGCAATTACATATATGTATATCATGCAGTACCCACATACTAGAATATCGTGGATCGATAATCATCCAGACACATTCGTGCCGTTAATTCCAAGCTGTAAAAGTGAAAATGACGAGGAGCTTTAAATCAGTTTAAAACAGATTCTCCAAAAGTGGTAGCAAACCTACCCAACACCGACAGAGAGGCTGATTAATGTAAAAGGGCCATCCGAGGAGTGAGTCCTATAAAGCATCTGGTAAATGCAAGGAAGTAGTGACAGATTCAAATCGGGATGCAATGCACCTGAGGACCACGTGCCTAAATCATCCTGCTGCACGTGTGCTAATAAATTGGCGAATGTCCGACGATAATAATAGCACGGGCCCGTTCCTATAATTCGGGGACTCCTGCCAGGCCAACCGACCAAGCGTTCATTGTTGGTCCCAGCAGCATTCTCACAGTCTTCCTCTGTTATTGCCATTCCCATCTGCACGGTACGTACCATCGTCAATTGCGAATAGGTTGCCGAAATTGCACACACGTCACAAAGCCATTTATCGATAGTCAAAGCTATATAACAAGATCCCAATGGAAATTCGCAAAGACCCAATACCTCAGCGACCCCTCAAACGTCACATTGATAAATGACAACAGAGAAGGTATCTTGTTCATTAAAATTATCAAATCTGCCCGACCTTAAGCGTCACCCTATTATATTTCCCCATCGACTTCGCCCACTTCAGTATGAGAATACAACAGACCAAAAAATCCCTACGAAGCCATCCTATATAACCAGCGGAGTTCGTGCTCGAGGATTATACCCATTTTTTTTTTTTTTCAAAAATATCCATTTTTTCAAAGCTGCACCCTCCCATCCCCTTCGTTTCTACGTACTCCTATCGACGTGGCACTCCGTACCAATTTACCTGTTTTCATCCAAAAAAAAAAAAAAAGTTCAACGACTCTACGGAAGATCGTACTAATCAAATATGACGTCGATGATTTCGCTGACGAATTTCCTATAGCGTGGCTATCAAAAGTTTATAAAGGGGTAACGGGTGGGGGGTGCGGGGGGGGGCTAGATAGTAGAATTTCGCCGACACGATGAAAAGTCAAATCTCGAGTTATCTAATCGGATTTGATTCGTATCGATCCAATCGAGAAGAGCTTCCCCCCAAACCCCCTTGATCCCCGCCTCCTTCCTTATCTTACAACGATCGCATTAAGCGAACGAGAAACCGTGTAACGCCAAACTAATAGGAATGAAACGTCGACCGATCCATCATCGGTAATAACGAACTGGGTTAATAACGAGCCTATCCGAACAGCAGTCTCTTCCTTTATAACCCCCCCCCCCCCGCCGTCCATTACGTCCGTTACGAGTGCAAAAAATCGAAAGCCCATTAGTAAATTGAACGTGCCTATCGGAGTGTCGAACAACTGGCCGGCAATATAGCCTGACATTGTCGCCGATGCCGGCGTTATCGTTCCTGAATATTGCAGAGCGCAATCGCCGAACAGATACACCTATCGTTCGCGCCAAGGATAAATATACCATTGACTAATAATGTATACGATAAAGGCAGTAGGTTTTCGCCTGGAGAGCCCGAAACGAAACGAATGCGCGACGGAACGGCAAATGAATTATTAACCGTGCCTTAACGGGTCGAGGTATCGCGTGAGCAGCGTAGGATTGGTAACCGCTCGGTTAAATTTAAAGATTTGTGAACAAAGTTACCTTATGCGGCATAAATATTACGAAGGTATTAATGTATGGTCGAAAGAACGAAAATCCTTCAAAATATGCTAAATTCCTTGTACGATGTAATCATCGGCACGCGACTCACTCGCGTGATAAGCTTGATTTGTACATACATATGTGATATGTGTGTGGGTATCGATGCTAATAAAACGTTGTCACACGGTAGGTGGATATAAATTCATTGACGGATACGTCGATTCATGAAATACAACGTTTACGCGTTCCGTACAAAATTGGCGTAACCCGTGAATGTCAGAAATTAGTTTCATAAATTATCGCCAGGCCCTTATCGTTGCTATACAATACGAACGGCGCAAATGAACCTGTTAGAGCAGGTTTCATTCCGTTGGAAGGTAAGCAGAGAGCGCAGCCTTTACGGTACAATTGACGTGTAAACGAAGCTTCGAGTCTTCAATGAAATTACGCGTGTTGATCTGCCCCTTTGTAAGTGCAGTGATGCAAATGTCCAATGCGAAACGTACTTGTCAATTATTTCACGTATATCGAGTATAATGATTAAGAATTCGTTCCACCCGGTATATAATACCGCACGTATTATTTCACTGTCGTACATAAGGAGCGAACAGTGACGTACTGTCGCTTTTATCAGAGCGGTATTTTACATGTGTACGACTGCGATAAGAATGCCCACCGACTCCGTCTAGCCGAGAGTTCGAACGGCAAATGGCGTCTCGTTCACTCCGGGCACTAATAATAAAACCATTCTTGAATAAGCGCGTGAGTAAGACCTGACGCGAGAGGAGACTCGAGAAAGAGAGAGATAGAGCGAATAGCAAGAGAAGAGGGGCACGAGTGACGGAGAGACGAGGAGAGAGGGGGTAATCATATGCGTGAGAACGAGAGGGGGTAGGGTAGGCGCGGTAGAGGGGAAAAAACGTAAACACAAGCGTCCATTCTCAATTGCAAGGATAGCAAGCAAACCATGGGCGAGTCATATCTCCTTCCAGTCGGCCGCAAAGAAACAAAGAGCTTCTCTGAATTATTACAAGGAATCCAGTGTACCGGGGCTACCGGATACGCGTGAGTTTTTCGAATTCCCGTGTGCGCAATAATTTTTTTTTTTTTCGATGCTCCCTTAGCTGGGATTAAAAAGAAAAACAATTTTTTTTTCCTCCTGCGAAAATACTACCGTGTGCGAATATGTACATTTGGAGAATTTTTTTTAATTACCATCAATATACAGGGAAGGTGTTGGCATGTATGACAATTGGAATTAATTACTGGGATTCACTTAGATAATGAGACTTATTCAATTTGTACGTCTTCTTATTAGGTGTACAGGGATCGAATGGATCATTTGCCTTTCTAATGACCCATATTTCATGCATATTTCATCGCAGCGTGCAATTCGTATTGCCATGTTATAATTACACCATAGGCGTTCGATATTTGCCAGGTTACCGCGTACTTATCATTTTCCCGTGACGTTTCACTTGCGTGAGAATCGCGGCGATTTCTCTGTATTCATAATACGATTGTATTATAGACCTGCAATTATTTTGTATAAAGGTGAGAACGATAACGATTTTCACAATCGAATCTCGCACTACGCCGAGACTCTTGGCAATTTAGTTTGACGCAATAAAGTTATCCATGAATATGCATGCATACAGTGGCTGTGGACGATAGGCATTCTCCACCAGTCGTTTAGTTTTTTTTTTTTGAGTCTCTCGACGGTTCTTGATGAAATTTTTTTTTAATTGATTTCCTTTGATCTCTCGATACTTGCCAATAATCGAAAATTTGTCGTTGCTACGTCACTGTAGTTATGGTGCAATCACGTTGCCGCGTAATTTTTGTCCAATACCGTATTTTTATTATTATTCTGATTTCCACGTGCGTGATATGTTGATTTGGAAAAAAAAATTTATGACGCAAGATTCACTTCAAGGTTACTGCAGGTGCTTGGTATTTACAGGTGCAGAGTGCGAAGAGATTCATATAGGAATTTCCTATACCTAAATGTATAGTACGGTGTTACGAAGGTATAGTATGTACATATAAGGATAGTGAGTATCGGGATTTCACGAAGTGAAAGTATAGTTTATTAATTATGGGCAAATTGAACATTTTTTCAACAAAATCTTTTCCCTAGACTTAACGTTCTCAGTCGGATTTAAAACTAATCGTCCCGATCATCGATCCTGCGACTCGCTAAGTTATTTCGTCCATTTAAAACTAGAAGCGACTTGAGCAATTCCGATAGGTAGTTTGACTATTTTCTTTCGACACTTTTTTCACTGCAGCAAATTTCTAGAAAAATTCAACTGATTTCCCTGGCGGCGTATTTCGCGACGAACGTGAAGTAAATTCGCGTAATGTTAAGCGTAAAAACGCGATAACGTTTCGGTTTTCTCGAAATTCTTACATCCGACTCGTCCTAGTGAATTTTTTTCCAGCACTGCAGGGAATCACAATTATTACCACGTGTACGATTTACATAAATATACAGTCTGCTCGTATGTGAAGTGAACACGTGAGACCATTGAAAAAAAAAAAAGTATACTAAAATACATTGTTATTTTAAGGATCAAATGAAAAATTTCTGCATTAATTTAATAAATCAAGCGTGACTTTAAGAATCTTAGAATTATATTTTAAACTCTATATATATATACTGTATTGGAAACTTAAAAAATTACATTATCCTTAGAAAAATAACCTTTTTCTAACTTACGTTTAGTTTGCTGTGGGCTTTGCAGTAAAATTTACGTTGGTTATACGTCTAGGTTAAAAGTCTAGTTCAAAACGACGATCCATACTGAAATACGCTTTTTGTATTTTTCCATAAAGATTCTCCTACTTACTCTGGGATGAGCATAATGAGCATATGTGTCTAGTCCAAGGTTCAGTATTCGAAGGGATGCTGGTAAAATGATCCTGACGTACAGTGGCTTTCTCTTTCATTGTCAGTATCATATCGTACATACATATAATGTACATATACAAGCAATGTGTACATATATACCGCTTCTTCAAATTTGTAATCTCAAACCATTATGCCTTATACACAGCAAACATGCCTGTATACCTTAGCAACCTAACTCTGTCGCCCACTGTATTCTTGTGTACTAAACTGTCTTTCCCTATCGCGGTGACTGCTAAAGTTCCATATACGTATAAACTATATATGTATCGACTGCCTGGAACTACACGCAGGCATATTCTTAAGTCCCGCGCAGATGTAACCGACGACACGTCGGCATTCGCAGAGACGCATACGCACCAACCAGAAGTCAATCTACGAGAGAGCCACTAGACGGTAATCCGCAAGAATCGTTTCTGTCGCCGACGATGTATGTAAATGCCAGAACGGTGCTACCTCTCGTCAAACGCGACGGCGTGCTTTCATTTCCAACGAGCGACTTCTAGGCGCTCTCTTAAGTGCGCTTTCCGCTGAGAAGAATTCTGCAGCATCATCAGCGTGGATATAAACTTTATTATTGTTCTATTTTATTTTTGCAATTAACTAGCGTTTAACGCTCAGCCATGTTCTGTGCGCCGTAAGAAATTTATTGGGAAGCACAGAGATAGCTGACTTTGCTGCGTATGTAGATATACATATACCCTAAAGAATAAAGGGTGACCATAAAAACAAAAATGAAATTTATCGACAGCCATGACGCGAATGTGCACGCTATGCGCCACAGTATATACATTCGAAGATTCCGATACGCGGCGTTTGTTGCTCGGTTGGTAGTCCTTCAGAAATCCGGTCGAACGTGATCTAGAACGACAAAACCAGTGTCCGCACGGAAAGACTCGTTCGACTTCTTTCTCGTCGGGAAGAATCGCGCTAGGTGCAACTGCTTCTGAGTTCTGACATTCCGAGCGGGGTTTATGTACATAAAGAGAAGCTGAGAAACGGCATACGTAAGGTATACGAAGAAAGAGATAGAAACGAGTAACGTCAGATGGAAAGTAAAGTGCGCGTAAAATATTGCAACGTATTCGGATGACAATCGAAAAAATTCCGTTGTATTTAAAAATTATCAAACGGAAGTCCGTGAACGAGGCTTTAATGCAAATAACGTTTGACTCGCGAGTAAAATAAATATACGACTCACCGAAAGTTCCTGTGTCACTCGAGTTCCTTGATTTCTCCAATTATCGCTGACGAATCAAATTCCTGGCTCCTCTCTTATCGAGGTTCTTTAATTTCACGAATTTAAATGCGTGAGACACTTTTTGAACGACACTATGAGTGCGATACTCATCACCAATAACAATCAACAGTGTAACAAGTGATTAACAATAACAATGTCATGGATGTCAACTGTGTACGTGATTTATAATGTATACTCTCAAAACTTGGCGCGATGGATATACTTCGAGGCGGAGTATAAACTGTATTCTCACTGTCCCAGCCACGTTCACAACGGACGCGAGCAGTTGATAAACGTGAACTGACTGTGGCCGCGACTGGATGTGCGCCGCTTGTAGACTTGAAGACTGTCCACACGATTCTCGGCGCCGCGCGCAACTGCTGCCTTGCTTCTAGTAGGCTGGATGGGTGGTTGGCTGGATAGCTGGGTGACTGGCTGGCAGGTTGGCGGGTTACCTTTCTTGATTCGCGCAACGCTTCCGACGTTAGCATCGTTCGGACACAGCATGAGGTTGACACATCTTCGTGTAAAAATCGACCTTTCCGGCTGACCTTTTGAACAGTGTCTGCCTATTCGACGAGGTTCGTGTTTACACGCATCTTGAACCCTATTAAGGATGTTCCCCAGGGTATCTTATGGAGTAAATAAGCGTGCACTGCCACGTAACGTGTGATATTTAGCCGTGAAATTCTATAAAGGATCCCATGACTGTAGTATTTTATCATGCTTTATTAAATCATACAGACTAAACCTACGATGATGTACTGTACTGAATTTTTTAAATATTCTATTATCTTTTACGTGTTATTTCCGCTCAACGTAGATAGCAGAAAACGATTAAGAATTTTAATACGTAAAATTAATGAAAAGATTATTATCAAATAAAATATCGACACATCATTTTCTCATGTGGATAATGAGAAAGTAACTTTGCTCTCGCGCGGGGAAAGTTTGTTATACTTGAAAAGGGACCAATATGGCTGTGCGTACGTCGATTCTGGGACACGAGAAACTTTTTAATATCGATAAGAGCGACATTGTACCTTTTCTTATTTTGACTCACTTTTTCCTGATCGTTTAAAAATTGACCAATAAAACGGTAATTAAATCAGCACCAATGGACCTATAACGTTACCTTATAGTGAATGTTAATTTGTAAACCACCTCCATTACGGAGACTGCGGACAGCCTTTGCGCGCACTTTGCCAATATTTTGCAGGCCGCTCCTTTCCGTATTGTGCAAGCTTACACCGCTGCGCTGCTGCATTGTAAACTCACGGAAATACTCGCCAGCAGGCAAATCACCCAAGGCCCTACCCAAAGATCAGATTATAATTCGAAATTCGAACTACGGGATTTTCTTTTCGAATTTGTATCTTTGTTAGGTCTGAATTCGTCATCAATCCTAATAACATTCTTTCCGAAAAATGGTGTCTTCATAGAAGACACTAAATACTGGGGGAATACTACCAGCCATCTAACCACTAGGATTCGCTCGAATTGGTCCAGAGTAGAAGGAAGACGATGCCAACCTCTACGTTCAGTCGTTCCATCCGATCAATATATCCGACCAAAGCAAAAGCACGCAAGCCGCCAACTGTTTTTGGGTATTTTTTTTTATAGCCACAACACACTGTAATTTGATTTCAAAAAGACAGACTTACCACTGGGTAACACACTCGAATGTTCTCTTTATGACGAAGACCAATACAAGGCCGAGCAAAGATAGAAGCAGAAAAAGATTTTCTAAATAAACTAAACAGACGCATCGACTCGGATGCTTGACTTTGCCTTTAGAAACTTTCTCACCGCTTCGTATATGTATATCTATAGTCGTCTGTATCCACTAACTCAGTTCGTACGCGTGGGTTATACTTGTGTCTTTGTTCGAACAGTACGTAGTCGTATTTGAGTTTACTTCACGGAAATTTAATATTAATGTCGAATGCACTGGGGATGCTGGAAACTTGCTTGCGAGATTTCCGGTTAACATGGTGCGCACCCTGCGGCGAAACGCTGCAACACCGCGAGGTCAGATGGAAATTAATTTATTAGCAATATACGCGCTATGGGTTTATGTCAGAATCGAGTATGAACAGTGCAGTTTATGAGTGAAGAGCGCCCATACGTAGATATGTGAGAGTTAAGTAAACATTAACATTTATTCAAAACCACGAAAGCTCACAGGATTAATTTGCATGATTTGCTTGCAGTAATTAAGGGGATTCGATACCGGCAACGTATACACATATTTTATCAACTTCCTGTACGAACCATTGATCTGTTCGTTATTCTTTTTTTTTTCTACAGAATTATCGGTAAATTATAAAAAAATAATGCACGAAGTACCCTGTTGTCGTTTCTGGACTGTTGAAAAATAGGGAACTAATTTACATACGGTCGATTAATGAATACTAATTAGTTAATTATCTTCGACACAGTGGTGCCTTGACAAGAGAGGCGAGATGAATTCCAAATGAATTTGTTAAAAAGCTTACCGGAAGTATCGCTGAGTGAGGAAGCATGTACAAAATAAAAAAGACGTTAGGAACGTGCCAGTTTCGAGATTGCAAATAAAGTGTAGAAGCTACTTTTCCATTATGAGCAGCACTCTGTTATGCCAGGTACGTAATTATCGTTCGCCTTCCGCTGCGGAAAACGCAGTCGCCCCGCAACGTGCGGTCACTTTATTATACCAGAATAGCACGTGTCGCCATCCTCTCTTGTTAACCTTTCACATTGAAAGATATATTAATATCAGGATTTCATAGAATACCGTCTCTCGGTCGCAATAACAAAAGCTTCCCTGCCCTCGCATCGTCGCAGTGAATTTATTTTACTTGTTCCAAAAGATTAAATAAAAGCTAACAGATACGCACCGTCCCATCAGCAAATCAATTATCAGCCGTTCAAACGTCATCCTTGGTCACACACTAAATCCACATTACAGATTCTGACAAAATTTAATTAGTCATCCACCTTCTCGTCGAGTCATTGACCTCGGCTCGTGTCCCGCTTTGCGAATAATTAACAGTTTGCGAATTCGTGCGGTTCTCGGATTGCGGATTTACCGGCAGCAGTCTTTACCGTGTGCTGCGTCGCCATAATAACTGAGCGACGTGCAGCGACCCTAGCGGATATAATTAGAATGACGGTGTATGAAATTATGAAATTGTAGAACATTAAATTTCACGGTTGCGTGAAAAATTATTATTTTTCCACACGAAACCTACTTTCTAGATATCCTGTATCTTGACACTTTCCAATTCGTATTATAAAAGTCTAGCAAGAGCGCAAGGGAAAATCTCATGGCGCACGTGACCGCGTGACGTACGGACGTACGTTTGTAGGTTAAGGGCGGGAAAAAACGGTGTAGTTTGAACCTTTAAATGTCATCGATGTGACCAGGAACAAATTGCATTGCTGCCCACGTGTCCCGGGTGCAGAATTAAAAGGTAAACCATTACTAATTTCCTTCCGGTATCTATTGAATATTGATTTCACGATGACTATGCGCAGGTCAGGCCCCGTTTATTCCACCTGAGTACGTACCCACCTAATTTTACTTGTTGCACTTGATAATTCACATCCTGGATGGCGGCCAAGATCATTTCAAAGGTAATACGATTTTAATTAAGTTTTCATTTGAAAATCTCTCCACTTTTTTTCCGAATTCTTCATTGTGGCTTGGATACCTGTTAGGTAGTTTGGTTTTTTTTTTTATATTTAAAAAAAAATATGAAACCATACTGTGCACTCAGAAACATATTTCAGGCATCGTCCAATAAATTAGGTAAAGCAAGTGGCTTGCTAATTTGTCTTGCTAAACCTAAGGGTTATTCAGTTCAAGATAGATACAGGTGCGTACACAACGGATACGTGTTTATTCAAATGTGTACATATACCTACAATGTCGGATGAGCCTCGAGACTTATTTGCTCGCGTGTCGATCACCTCCATTACCGGTAATCCTTGTTTGAACGGAAGTTCACTGATGATTAGATCAAGTGAGATTTATTGAATTTTGCTTGATAAAGATTGACCATTTTTTTCATCTTTTATGTTATTCTTTACCAAGTCCGGCGAGCATTTTCATTAATTTGGCCTTACTTTTCTTGGGACGATGATAAAGTAGGCATCTGCAGGTGAGTACCAAATTTCGCTTAAGGATTCATCAAGGCACTCTCGCTATGCAATTATGAAGCCGTGATGGATGCGATATAACCAAAGTTTCATTAGGATCATTATGAATTGATTGAATGAAGTTTAGCCAACTATGCATTCTGGATCTGTAATTGAATATTAATTCAGTTAAAATTTATCTCACAGACTTCGAGGGGCTTCGTGGATGCTGTGCACAGATTTAATAGGAATGGTATAGATTTAATTTCTCCCTTTAGTATAAAATGTTCGGAAATTATTATCAAAACAAAATTATAGATTATACATAGGTATAACAGTGAATGAAATTAGCGAAATGTTAATAATTACCTGAAAATAAATCGTCTTTGTGCATATGAAAAGCGTTCGTAAAATTGAATATATACGCGGTGTACACGTTACAACCACTTACCGAGCCAGCATCGATTTCTTGAAAACCTTCACGGCCTATGAAACCCATCTTAGAAAGTCGACAGCTCGGAAAATGGCTTCTCAATCTTTTCTTTTGTGTAGAGACCCAAAAGTGTACCTGATACAGCTAGTCTACTTTATCCTTGTTTTCGTTTATATACAAAATTGCTCTTTTGATGTGCGAGACCACTGTCTTCCCCCCCTCCCGTGCTCCGCCCCAAAAGATATTTTAATTATAAATATATGTCATAAAACTGACCCAGCAGCCTGGAAAATTTCAGTTTTCGGCTATCTTTTATATTTCCGCCTGCAACCCACGTAGAAATTATTTTCATCATCGGTCAAGAAGATGCCACATGTGGTTATCTGGATACGATACGAATATACATATAGATATATAAATATATCCTTATCATATGGTCATAACGAAATTCCCATTGAAATAATTCATAACGCGTTATTATCGTCGCTCTATAAGTATTATGCCAATTCCGCCTGGATCTGATAATTCGTGATATTAGATGGGACTAAGTAGGCGGAATCGCGACGCAATGTTCGTTCGATCTATTTGATATAAGAGAGAAGGAAAAGGAAAAAAAATAAAGATAGAACTATATGAAAGAGAGACTAAACGTTATACGAATTTTATCTATCGATATTAGTTTTGGGCGGTTCGCAAGAGAATTATTCCTTGAAATGGGAATCGAGAAGGTCCTTCGCGAACGAAAAATATTTGCGATTCCTTAAGCCGGCGTCGCACCATTGAGATTTATCGAAAACCTCTAAAAGGTTCCCTTGCTGCTCCCGCGAGGATGCTGGTATATCTATATGTATTATGGCAAAGAGAAAGTAGCGCAAAGGATAGGCGACGGAACGAGAATGAAGTTTATTCGAGAAATACAAATCCCCGACCATGCTTAATCGGGCGTTATTCATTAATTTACGCTTGATTGACTCTGCACGTTGCTATTACGAAAAATCGTAAATCCAAATGCCATAAATATGGCGAGTGTGCAGTTACCGGCGGGCGAGGGTAGCCTGCTATGATTTTAGAAATGCATTCTGGGTACTTGTTTGCTGTATATATATATGCCTATATATATAGGCATTTGCAGCTATAACCACGTCATCGGAAATCGTCATTTACGCTCGGGAATATCGAGTTTTCCGGCTTCGCATGAAAACTTCATTGCCGTTCAACCGAAACGATAAATTCCAATACGCGCCGCTGCGTAGCCGTCGATACGGTTTATGCAAATATCGCTACGTATATGTAGAGCCTAACGATTTACCGATTTCAGCCCCTGGATATAATATGCGTACTGAGCACTTTGTGCATTGTATCATTTTTATGTCAGTTTTTGTATTTCTTATAGGTTATACGTGAATTTGGATTTATAGAGATATTTCAAGTTCGCACTGATATGTAATCGATTTTCTAACGGACTATACTTTGTTAATTAAATTATTTGGAATGATCAATCGGGTTGAAAATATTTTTAATTATACAAAGAGAATCGGTCGAATTTAACGTAAACGGAGTATAGATGATTCTCAGTTGATAATCCTAAAAGCCTATCATTGACTTAACGAATTACCTTCGAATCAATTCACTGTCAAGATTATAAGAACGATGCAGTTAGGGGAATAAGAATTGGTTTTTGAGTAGGGGTTGTTTTTGAAATAGTACTTCCTTCTACGAGACTGGATTGGTGGCGTAGTTAAGGGCTACGGGGCGCCACCGTATAATATTGATCGCGACGGTTGTCAAGATGGCCGCGGGGGTGGCACACGTGTTGGGCTTGATCCTCCTCGTCGGCCACCTTCACCATGGATATGGAACTGTCACGAAAACTTTTGCATTTCCTGAATACCCCTATAAGGAAACCACGAAGAATGTAAGTAAAATTTTGACGTTTCGCTTCGTAACCTCCATTTGTCAAAGAACACACCCTGCGCGTTCTATTAGTATGAAAAATCCAGTATGCAAAATATTATAATTTTACATTCTAATAGTCCTTGTTCAATGTTACCATACCTAGTGGTATTTTATAGGAAGTAATACTTGTGCCGAGTTTTGAAAAATATCCATCCAAATGCATTTATTAAAAATTCTCCTAAAAGAAATCGAAGTCAATATCAATATCGAAGTGCCGATTGAAATAGCTGAAAGAAAAAATTAGGTGCGCACGTGATTGTCGAAGTCGTAGAATCGCTAATTGGGGTTAATTTACGTAGTGGCACTCACCAATTGTTGCACTTGGTTTCATCCGGTTACATATAAGAGACGTGTAGAAAACAGTCTGTCAAACTTCGAAAAACTTTGCATCTTCTATAATTTCATTTTTTGTTTAACTCAATTATTTCATTTTACAGGAACTTCTATTCCG
>JARQSV010000113.1:776839-815232 GCA_030142285.1 Calameuta idolon
CCCCCCCCCCCCCCCCCCCCCCCCCCCCCCCCCCCCCCCCCCCCCCAAAAACAGCATTAAACTATACAGTATTAACATTAAATGATCGCAATCAGGGGGTAATTTACAGAATGAACTGATGGACTGATGATAAAAGACTGTTAAACGATAACGCCATGATATGTGCATAATCTATACACAACAAGAGTGCCTCACCCTCCCTAACCCATAATGAAAAACAAGCGTAAACAATTGTTCTTCGCATAACAAACAAACAAAAATCACTTCTCGAAACTTTTCGCACTTCGCTTAAGCTTTTCCCAAGACCTTCGACAGATTAAATTAATCTTTTCCGTATCCCGTCCATTAACCCTCGCCGTTTTCATTATTCCGGGCGCAACCACCGCTCTATAAATATACATTTCAAAATTTACTCTCCTATATAAACACACTCAATTATTACGGCTGTTACAAGACAATGCGACAAGGTTCTCCTCTTTCCTTAACATAGACGTATACAATTACTGCTAAAACAAAAACATACATAGTAATTGGTTACTGCGAAATCATAGTTGCATACATGACTCGTGGTATTTTAGTGTTTTCTCTCTCATGGATACGTATGTGGTTCCGTTGAGAAAAAAAAAAAGTGAAAAGTTTTTTTTCGCAATGATGTCAAAAAATCATAGTCGCCACATAAAGTCAGAGAGCCCACAGTAAGTCCGAGATTAAACACTTGCATAATAAATAATGCCCTAGATACATAATTCCATAACCGTGTAGGGAACAATGAACGCGTTGTGTAAAATGCTTACTTATCAAAGTTGGTAAATCGCGTATCAAACGATTATCGAACGTGAACTCGTATTCGTTAAAAGAGAGAAACGTACTAGAAAAGTTTCAAGGAAAGACATATCCTAGAAAAAAGTCTTCCGTAAGGCAGAGATAAACAGATGGAAAGAGAATAGAAGTGAAAAGGAGACACGTATACGATTTACCGTATACTTCCGTATCTACGTACTCGGCTATTGAATCATGTTTACCTCATAAACATGCTCAATACAGTTACGGTTACAATAATTAACGGAACAATTAAAACGGAGTAGTGACAAATAGACATCTACTAGACATGAACTACAGTGACATAACAGATACGTGTCTCCTTTCCAAACAGTAATTCGGAAGAGTCTCTAACGTTTGATCATCTTAAAAAAAGTCTATGAAAATTTTTGTTCAGCACCATTCTTTTTTAAGTCCATAATAGAGATTTCGCAGAACCTAACGTACCCTAGATTTCTAAATGCCTGAAGAGCGTTCGATGATACAAGACGTCAAAATCTATAGAAAATATTATGACGAAGGATCGAGGGGGAGTAAGAATGAAATTTTGACAAAGTAAACAAAGGGAGGAGAAAGATCAGCAACGCTTAAAGCTCAAAACGCTTTTTCCTCTCAGCGACCATCCCCACGGCGGGGAGTGGGGGGTGGAGTGGGTGATGATAGGTCGGCGTTGGTGTCGCGGGTAAACTTCTGCAACTTCTGTTGGGCCACCTCACTGCAGGAGACCTCATCAGCTCTGAAAGAAATCAGGAAAAAGATTTAAACGACAGCTTGTTACCTTCCGACACTTGTACTTGATCTCGTGAGCTTTTTTGTTGTACAAGAACAAAGTCTATGTACATGGGACTTGTTTCAATGATGGAATCAATGAATCTATCGTTCCTGAACTATTTTATTCCTGACACGGACCTGCAACGTAGAGAGCTGGGGGTTCCGGGATGAGGCTGGATGTGCGACGAGCGTTGGCACGGATGGCGAGTGTCTCCGGCTGTTGCTGCTTTTCACTTTGCTTGTTCTCCTGCCCCCTGACGCCATTGCTGCAGACTCGCATCGCTGTTGTGCCACCTTTTTTTTTTTAGTTAAATTTATCTAATTACATTAAAAGGCTCGCAGTTTTACTAATCAGAGATTCTGTTACTCAACGCGTTTAGGCACCAACTTACAAATAGTTAAACGACAGAGATTAATGTGCTGGAAAAACATAGTGTGTAATTGAATTATTGAATTTTTAATTTTTTTTTTCTATGTTTTCACAACACATTGTTTTACGATCTGTCATTTTTATTCAGGACGATTACTATTTGAATTTTTAGGTGAATCTTAAAATTATTTTACATAAATTTAACCTCTGGATCGCCGGACGTCTACGTACGAGCGTTGTAGGGTTTACTTGTTAAAATACACTGTATATCGGTTAACGTATAAAAAGCTGGAAAATGTGATAACGAAGTGCGGCGATCTAGGGGTTAAATAATCACTGGTCTCACTTAGTGGTGTTAATATGTTATGAAAGTTTGTTAATCGTTATCAAGGATAAACCAATTTTTTGTTCTTGTTGTAATGCAATTGCAGCAGGATCACATTACTTTGTATTACAATGAGCGTCCATTGACAATTTTGTTACCTCATGATGAGTGATTAGTGTTAGGTTCTATAGCACTATTCTGACATACAGGGTATGACAATTTTTTTGTATGTTAGTTAGGTTAGGTTAGGCTACTTTGATTACTCTCGTTGCTTAGATCTCACATGTATGATATACGCAATGATTAGTTGATAACGCATTAATTGAAACACTTCTGCCAATAATTACGTATCTTAACAAAAAAATTATACTTTGCTTCAGACACCAATAGAGCATATAAAATACTTCTATCATCCAGTGAACATTCACCATACAGTTAATTCATAATAACTCATAGCCGATCATCGTTACGCTGTCACAACACACAAAAAGCACCCGCAGAACCATTCTTCACAGCGAGAAGCTACGCCAGGGATATCACGTTGTTCGAAAATCAATAATTTCAGAGTGAAAGAAGCGTTTATAAAAATTCTCACAAAGCATACAAAATTTTAATGATCTCAAGCAACATGATTTCCCTCTCCTCTCTAAAGCGTACAAGACCTACCGATACCAGGACACATTCTCAGTCCGTTAAATCTTAACATTTCCTCTCTTAAATCTCTCCAACGTCAAACACCTCAACCCAAGATCATAAAAGCTAATATTCACGGGTCCACGGCAGTATAACGATGCAGTCCACCACCACCACCAGCAGTCAGTAAATCAATTAATGATCTTCATCATTTTTAATTCACCTCTCTTCTGTACCTTGATACTGATGAGGCAGACCACTCCTAGGTCTCAAGCTGTCCCAAAGTGGAGATGCAAGGCCATTGCGCTCGTGGCTCTTTTGCCCTAATTCACTTGATTCTTTCTTTCTATTAAGACCTGTGACGCCACCGCTAGATCCCGGACAGTTTTGACACAGATTGTTCGAGTAGGGCAACGATATAGACTTGATTCGTTCAAGTTTGTAGGCAAATGACGGGTTCGTCTTGTCCACGGTTAATGACTTTTCTTGAGTGCAGGAGAATTTCGATACCGGGGTGCCTTTGGGACTACTACTGGTAGTAGTAGCTACAGTAACAGCAGCGCCAGGAACGGTAGTAGCGGTAGCAGTACTAGTAGCAGTAGTAGTAATAGTAGTAGCAGTAGTGGCAGTAGCAGCAGAATTGATAGAAACTAATTTCGAATCTTCGCCTGCGCGCGATACCTGCTCTTGACTACTGCCAATTCGCTGTGGTGAGTATGCTGGCGAGTAGCTTAGCGACGGTGAATTTTTCGGCACACCGGACGAGTCACGCAGGCCGTCCCCATGCTGTTAGTGAAATATTGAAATGTCCATCAGTGCCACTGATGATTTCTTATTAATATTATGATTATTTTTTATATATCATATACCACGTTAATATGCTCCTTGCCAAATTTTTCATTCAATCGCACCTTATGGCATTCCTTGCTTATCTGTCATCTATATGAGATAGAGAAACTCCACGATTGCCATATTTACAATGGATTTGAAAAAGCAGAATTACCTTGACGTCACTTCCGAGTCGTTGTTATCAGGACTGTGGTCGGATGTAGCTTTCGTGTACGTAATTTTGTTAGTAGGCTTGATTGATGACACGTGTACCTTGATAAGCCCAAGAATCACCATAATGTGCAATTGCGATTCAGTTAATAATTTAGTTACGTGTGTTTAGTGTGCCTGGGTGTGTGTGTGTGTGCATTAGTCACATCTACCTTTTAATTATTGATTAATAAAAATTTTTAATAATCACCTTGAGCTGCTGTTGCAGACGATGAATTTCCTCTCTCTGTTCCACAATCTCATTATCTCTGCCACGTAAAAGCTGTATCGTGTCGTTCATACCACTGTCGTTCGTTTCGAGCACCAGATGCGCCCTGAGCTGTTTGTTCCTGGCATCCAGTTGCATGATGTGCTGTTGCGCCTGCGCTACCTGCTTCGTCAACGAGCCCACCTTCTCCTCGAGTGCTGCTGACTCCACGCACTTGGAGGAATACTTGGCGGATAGGGATAAGATCTCTTGTTTGATCTCCTCCATCTCCTCCCTGTGATAATGTCAATGTCATTATTTTATTATTAATTAACGATGAGTCTTTTCAGCAGCTGATTGATTACCAAACATACTCGTGCTCCTTATGCAAGGCTCCAATGTCCTCTCGCGCCTGCATCTGCTTGATGAACTCTTGTTTGAATTTAGCGATTTCCTTTTGCACCTCGTGCTCATGAGCCTTCCTCATGGCGTCCAATGCGGCTAGAGTCGCCTGGGTTTCCTCCGACAGCGCCTGCTCCTTCTCAATCCTCAAATTTTCCAATTCCTGCCGATGCTTCTCCTCCATCTCGGATATTATACGTCTGTGAGAGTTTTCCATTGCCAGAAGACCCTTCTCGCATAGGACTCTTAGTTGCTTGATCTCCTCCTTGTAGCGCTTCCTGGTCTCAGCATCGGTGTCCAGCTCTGCGCTGATGGAACGCTGATACGCGGCGCGCAGTTCATTTACGTGAGCTGAATGCTCGGAATCCATTGCGTTCAGTCTGTGCTCCAGTTTCCTGGCTCTTTCTCGCAAGGTGGCTGCCTCCTGCTCGTATTGAGACGTAAGGGAGTGTCTCTGGTTGTCGAGTTCACCTTTAATATCCATAATATCACGTTCCTGGCTTCGTCTCAGGTTCTCCAGCTCTTCGCTATGCTCAGCTGTTAGTCGCTGAATCGTCTCCTGCAGTCGGTTACACTGATTACACGTTAGACTCCTTACGTAATCGTCAAGACGTTTTATCTGCTCACGAAGTTCCGAGCACTTATCGCATACGCTGGACCAATCCGTGACGGCGATTACGGACTTAGGCCAGCTCATAGTTCCCTCGATCTTATCTCTCAGGGTCTTGCTGAGATTAACTAGATCTTCTTCCAGGTAAGAAAGAGACTGACTGACGTTCTTCAGTTGTTCCTTGGACCTGGGCTTACTGGATATCCTGTCTTCGCAGTCCTTTGAGAATTGTTGGTATAGATAGATGAACTCAGCATCCAGAACAGGATCATTTTCAAACTCATCCCCTACCAGCTGCGTAAGGATGTCGTCGTTACGAATTAAACCGGACACGAAGGTCTCCCCGGAGAAACAGGAAGTTGATCTCGTGCCGTCACGAAGAAGAGATATTCTTGAATCTATCAAAGCTTTTTGTGCAATTACGTCAGCGTACTCCACGAGTAGTTGTCGGGATTCGTATTTGGCATCGGAGATAGGTTTATTCATCTTAGCTCTGCGTAAACATTCCTCGTAGACGGCCGTCAGCTCGCGAACAGAGAATTCCATTTCCTGTCGAAGCTTCGCCTGAGCTTCATCAGCCCAGGATTCCAATCCTATGTGCTCTGACGGTTCAAAGTTGAGACAGGTGTCGGATACCGATGCAATGTTCTGCTCGTATACTTGGCCACATCTCATTATTATATGAGACACCTCAGATTGTACCAGTTCCTTGCTGACGGTTTCCTGAGCCAAGGCCCACGCTTCACGTATCCTCTTATCCTCTAGGAGTTTCGTACCAGACGGTACAATCTGCTTGCCGAGATCCTCCTGCTCGGATAGATCAAGGGTTTCGGCGGCCAAGACCTCAGCTAGCTGTCCTAACTTAGTATCCTTATACCTCTGTACAATATCGTTAACCTCCTTTTGCTTCTGCACCAGGTAGTTTAGACTCTCGCTCTTCGCGGCGGAGACGTCCTTGGACACCTCATTCGTCAGGGTGCCTCCTATAAGTACTAACTTATTCGCTAACACTCTAGTGAGATACTGTACGTAACTCGTGTTTTGGTACATTTTCGGCTTAGTTCCACGGACCTTACATTTTAAGTTTGAAATAAGATGACTAGTTTCGACCAATTCACTCAGAACAGCACTCCTGTCGAACGTCCTGCCCATCGCGCACTTAATCTGCCTGAGTATCACCGACTCGAATGCTAACCTCTCGGCGATTAACTTCAGCTTTTCTTTGTCGTCCAGGCGACCCGTTTGCGCAAGTACCTGGCGTCGTTTCGTGAGCTCGCTTATCTTTTCCCTAAGTATAGTCTCTAGTTTAGACACCACCAGACCCACGGATTCCGTGAGCTGGTTACTACTGGATTGATTCTTCTTGCACTCTACACAAGAATCGAGAATGTCGTTCACTTCGCGAAGGCATTTTTCAGCCTTCTCCTCAGCCTGCGTTGAGCCGAGACATTTCTCCAGTCTACGTTTGGATTTAGAAACGACTCTCTCCAATTTCTTCAACCTGGACAGCACCTCGAGGGAGACTTCGCTGGAGGTTCCGCTGACTTCGCTGCATTCGCTGGAATCCTTCTCTGCGTCGCTGGCCATATTATCTGCAACATTGGCCACTTTCGTCTCCAGGGTACTGAGACGAATCAGAACTTTCATAGGTTCCGAGCTCGTAGCGCTATCTAGGGACTTTCTGCGCAGTCTAGCGCGATCTAAGCTTTTATTCTCACGCTTCCTTTCTTTCTTAGGATTTGGACTTGATTCTTTGGAGCTGCTTCCGGCTGAAGCTGGTGCACTTATACTCTTGCCACGTTCTATGGCGCAGATTTTATTTTCTAGATCCATGAGCTTGTCTTCCATTTCCTGAGAAATTTGAAAAGACTCTCTACCCTTCAAGGACAATGATCTTCTCTTGTCCCTCGTTTCAGCCTTTGTCAGTTTTTGCTTAAGCGCTCGAACTTGTTTCTCACTTGCAGCCAACTTATTGGTCAAATCCTGAATCCTAGCGGCCATCAGTTGAACTTGAGCCTGGTTCGTCTCGTTCACTCTAACAGCATCCTGTTTATGTGCAAAAATTTCCAGTTCTAATGCATCTTGCGTAGCGTGTGCTTCGCGTAATTCTCTACGCATCGCTCTGATCTCCAAGATAGCCTTCTCGAAACGACCACGCAACTCGTCGTACTCCTCCATGATTCTACAGATAAGGAAAATAATCATACGTCACGTATAACGGAGATTTGGGTCAGAATTTCTGGATATAACTAAAGTGTCCTACCTCTCTTTGTCCAGTTCATTTAGATCCAGGTCCAGGTCAATGTTGGTCAGATCGCTAAGCGAATCGAAACTCCTGCCTCGTTCCCTGGAAGCAGAGAGACCGGTCTTCGCTTCCAGTTCTCTTACTCTCGTATAGAGTCTTTCGTTCTCTTCGATTCCTGCAAGTAAAAACCAAGTTATGATCAGATATCGCCGTGGCGGACAATGAAAAATTCCAAGTAGATCATTCCGTACTAACCCTGGGAGAGACGATCACTCAAGGCAGTCATCTCGGTCTGCAGATGCTCGACAGTTCTGTGACTCGAGGAAAGCTCGTTGGTCAGCATTTCGCATCGTTCAGTAGTCTCCCTGAGGATAGCTTCAGTTTCGAGTAGCTTGCACTCAAGAACCTCCTTGTCCCTGTTGTAAAGTTTCTTCAGTTTCTCCAAGTCCTCGAGATCCTTGTTTCTTTGCTGTTCCGTTCTTTGAATGGTACTGAGAAGTTCCTCGACCTGCTTTTCCCGAATGGAGGCTTCAGCCTTCTGTTGTCTGAGTCTAGAAAGTTCCTTCTCGGCATTAGCGATATCCGTACGAGCTGAATTCAACTGAGACTTCAGATTTTCTATCTCGCTTTCCTGACGCTCGATAATGACTAGGAGAGCGGCTGGATGCGATTGATTCTGATCATTGAACTGATCCCTAAGCATAGCCACCTGGCTCTCCAATAATTCCACTATCAGAGGATTCTCACTGGGACCTTGCAGATGACCATTATTTTGCTCCTCATCCTCGCCCAACTCGCAGCAAGCCATCATGAGATCTTCGGATCTCACGCTATCCAGAGTACTGCGTCTGGAACTGGGTGGCGAGCTACGACTACGCTTATAGCCTCTAGACCTGGAACTTGACCTAGACCTAGCCTTCACCCTGGACAAGGCAGTCCTCGTTAAAGGTGGCGATGGAGGCAATTCGGACCACTCATGATTAGTCATGTCCGACCAATTGGATCCCTTGAGCGGCACAGACCAATCTTCATTTCTAGTTAGAGGTGGAGATACCGGCATTTCTGACCAGTCACCGGATTCCCTGCGTCCACCTTCGGAAGCCGTTCTATACTCCTCATCGGACGAGAAGAGAACAGACCTTGGCGTAAGGGGAGTAGAAGGTACAATAGAGTCCCTCTCTCTGTCGGTAATAGACCTAATATCAAACGACTGTCATCAAAGAAACGAACGAGCTATAATAAGCGCAGTATCAACACAAACTAACTGAACTAATTACTCACGTAGTGGGTGACTGAGGATTGGCTTCTGGCTGTGCTTCCTGACACACTACATGTCCGTCCACGCTGTTCTCCGGATCTGGCAGATTCGCGGATCTCCTTATGGCCGACATCCAGCTGGATCTGATACCGGCCGTTACCGCGGATAGAACTGTGGTACCGCGATCGTCCCAGGTCTAAAATAGACAAGTTCACGTAAACGCGAGACGGTTATTAAAATCACGATAAACGAGCACCCACGTCATACGAATGTTTGTCTCGAACAAACGTAAGTTCCGTCTGAGGTCGTTTGCGAGATTCTCGACTCACTTCTGCGCCTTTACCAAGGGACAGAAAGATACTGCAATGCGCGAGGCATTGTTCCATGAAATTGAATTAGCCGAGTTTTTCTCACTCATAGAGACATTGTCGTCGCCGTTCAGTCACGTTACCAGCAAAGCTTCCCAGTAGCGCCAGGTACGTCGGCTCTGTCCACGTAAGTTAACCCAGTAGATCCAATTGAAGTGCAAAGCCCTCGTGCAAGTCATTATTATATCGCGACTGTACACACTCATCACGAACGTGTTTCCGTATCAATTTGCGTTTCTCGACGCGATAAGAAGGCATCGCGAAAACAAAAATTATAATTTTTTTCGCGTACGCGACACTTACAGAGTTTGCACAAGGTGACGGGACAATAAATTCGATGGCGCTCGGGAGCAAACTTTACGGCCAGCTTATTTCTCGGGTGCGTTACTTATTTTAATACCGTGTTTGAGGAAAATTAAGAACTAGTTAATATGGAGACGTACCACCGTCTGAAAACCGTAATTTCTCGCTACTTGTACTGGAGTTATTGCTGTTACTGTGTTTAGATCTATTACGCCGTCCATAATGCCCTTGTCTTCTGCACTCGGATCTCTGTAGTACATCAGACCACAACCGCGTAGAACGAACCAATGCTTGTTCCATTCCTGCAACGATATCATTATTATCGTTATTATTATTATTCTCTCTCGTAATTGTCTCGCATACCAAGAGAAGTATATGACGATAATTTTACCTTGTTAAGCCCTTGCTTCATGAGCCAGCCTTTCTTGATGTTCAACAGATCCTCGGCAGGTAGATCAACCCTTAATTCAGACGTGGGTGAATATCTGGTGCCAGATATGTCCAGGCCGCAACCATCAGGATCGCCCCTTATCTAAAGAAAAAAGAAGAAGAAGGGTAGTCCACGATTAATATTTTAAAGTCATTGCGTTAATTGATTAATTACTAACCAATTTGTCTTGGTGAGCTGCATTAGCGGCATCCACGACGTCTCTGGTTGGTTCCGAGGTTCTGGGCTTGCTTCTGCGCGCTCTTGGCTGCGTTAAGGATGCTGCGATGTCGCGAAGCTTACCCTCGCGTTCTCTCTCGTGCTCCAGGAGTATCCTCCGACAAGCGTCATCGTCTGGAATAAAATATCCCATAAGCCACAATCACCTTGGGATTGTAAAAGGAGGTCGCGAAAAATTGAGTATCGAACGTGAATCGCCGAGGAATCTTATAGGGACTCGTTAAACCCTATTCCCAGCAGTTCATCAGCCATCACACGTGGTACGGTTGGAATCTAAATGAAACCTAAGGAAGAAATGGAACAGAGAGATCCCGGCTGTCGCGTTCGAGAGCTCTTAGATTCGCCGGAAGATACGCAGCTACGCAATTACGTAACGCTACGCAGAAGTACATCAGTACCGTAGCAGCCAGGGAGAGATCATCCGTGGGAAACAACGTTCCTGGACACGAATATCAACCAGACAAAGACTGATCGGGTAATCTAGATAACTACTAGGAATTTAACATGCAACCAGAAAAGGTTTTTGAGCATGATCAAAGAAATTCGACATCATCTGGCATCCCAATGATCGAACGTCTTGAATTCCAATCGTCATCCACTATGGTGACCTGGGGTCTCATCGATTTCGTAATTAATATCATAATGATCACAGGTACATAGACTGACCCAATTTTTCAGCAGAACCGATGGGGGCCGTGACGGAGCGTTCTCCTTGCTGACTCATTCTTCGACGTGCCTTGTCTTCGGCACGGAGCTTATCCCGGGTAGGTGGGGACGCGCTACTGGCCGGTTGATCCCTATAAGCTCTTCCTTCGTTCGGCGCTATAGGTGGCTTATCTGTTAAGCTCGACGTGACCGAGGTACTGGTCGTCGAAGTGGAAGTCACCGATGAGCCATTAACGGCGATTGTCGTTGAGATGTATGGATGAACGGTGGTACCGTTCTCCATCGTGGTATTCCTCAAGGTAGACAAGCTGTTCCTGACGGTGCTTCCGGTTGCCGGTTCAGCCGTCAGGGTATTGGCTATACCATTGGCAACGGTGGTAGTCAATATCGCACTGGACGATGTACTCGATGGTAAGGGTGTGCTGGTGGTGAAACCGGAAGTGCAGAGCTCCGCTGAGGTTGCTTCCGGGATCCAGGTGGTGCTCGTACTACGCGGCTCCGATCGGCAGCTGTTGAACCGCGGTCGTGGCGGGTTCGGCGTGTTACCTGGTGGAAGCAATGACGTAGTGAAATAAAGAAATTGGCGTGACTACGCGAATACGCGGCTGGAGGATTATCATCTCGAGGACTTCCAGGAAAATGGTGCGGGCAAATAGCAAGGTGGTGAAAGTCTTGTTGCGCGATGTATTAATGACGCAAGATCGGTCAGCGTGGAGTAACGTGACCTTGTGGAGATTAGGATCGTCGATGGATTATCTCGAAGAGCGTCATTCCAATATGACGTTCGTGAATTTCTTAAGGTAACGAGGTATTTAGATCAATCCGAAATACATACTGCGAATGGTAGGGGTGACCTGGAGGATGGTAGTTTGACCTCCTGGAAATGTGGCGTTTCTCTTGTGTCGTCCCTGAAAGTACAGGAGTGTCGATAAAGTCAATTCCTACGTGAACAAAGTGGTTCGGGTCTATGAATTCCTATGGCAAAGTGTAATCAATAGCGAATGATAACTGTCTATAGGTATATCACGAGCACTCTTCGACTGCATAATTCATAAGATCCGTCGACAAGCAAGAAACAACAATACCGAGCGTGTTATGCTGTCGTGAGGTGATTTATCGTTCGCCACGTATTCGTGTCAATGATAGTCGCGTATTGACTGCAATTGCGAAAGCTCATTGCGATCTTATAGATATAATCGAAGTACGTGAACTTTCTTAATACCAGCCGATCGGTAACAGAACCAGCTTCACGTCGATTTTCGATAATCCACGAGGAGACCGATGGTAACCGTGAAATTACGCAGACGAATCTCGATCCAAGAATGAGAAAGAAAAATTGCGAAAATGCATTTCCGTCACGTTGGCAACCATGTGCACATACATATATAGCCTTGGCCTCTTAACGTGTCCACACGACCGGTCGATCGGCAGCTGTGACGAACGAGTTGTCTCGATTTCCTAATCGAACTTTATTCGCGCGACTTTCGTAACGCCTCTAGTCGCTCGCTAATGTAATCGCGGCTTAAAGTCGTCCTCGCCCGTTAAACGTATATCCGAACGACGATAGTAATCGCAAACGGTACATAAGATTCCTGCGTCCTTGACCGACCAACGAGCCCGGTGGATGGATCTTGTAAAATCTTTTCTTTTCTTCTCCTCTCCTTTTATCTTTAATCCTTTTATTTTTCTTGTACGCTCAATCGATCGAGCGACCCGATCGATTCGCGACTCCCGAATGCCGCGCGCGCGCGCGCGCTTTAATCCCTGAAACGAGTTTGCAGCCGTCGCGTAATCGGACGACACGTTTTCGAATTATGTTACAAGCGGTCTGAAGTTGGCTGCCAATGATTTCGTAACGTTTACGCAAGCCACTTAGCATCGTTCGTAATACGCGCAAATAAGACAAATAAAACAGTCGATACGACGCTCTCGAAGAAAATATTATCAGCTGAAGAAATGGTAAGGGCTGGTTTCGATGAGGCTACGTAATATTCATTTTTTTTCAAATGCCTTCTCCATATTAGGTGGTACAGGATCGCGAAGAATTGCAGGAAGGAGCCAATCGGCTTTCGAGCACCTCGTGCGAGGCCCCACGCCTCGTATTGTCAACGTAACGAGCATAACGCAGCAGGATGCGCTAATGATTATGCTACTGCCGCACAGCCAGTATTCGCCGATGAATTGCACGTCGTTCTCTTCGCTCGGTTCTCCATCTTCCATTCCTCTCACTCTCTCCCCCCCCCCCGCCCCATTTTCTCTTTTCATAACCTTTAATAAAGCACAGAGGCGCGACTACGAGAGCGCCTAACGAGCGACTTTCCGAACGTCGCGCGTGTCCCTTGCCCCCACGTTCGCAATAACCACGTATACGTATCTGCGTTACGTAGCTACGTGCGCGCGCGTCTCCATTCATTTGCCCATCGCGGACACAGTGGATTAGCGTAACCATGGTAATTACGCGGGACATGCAATTCTCCCTTTGACTCTATCTACATACGACCGTAGCACTGGGTACTCGCTACTGATAACAGAAACGGGAACCAAGAAAGAATGGAGGTTCTCTGGATCCTGATTATCGGGCATTTCCGAACGTCGCGCGTTTCCACGTAGCGTAACGTGCCTGTTTTATTATCTTGGAACGTTGGTAATTAGGCACGTCGCGATTAAAATGTTGTCCATCCTTGGTAGTTAAGTGCATTTTTCTTTTCTCTTGTCTTTTCGTACTTTTAAGAATTTCTGATAAGAGCTATCGCGGTCTTTAAAAGGTTACAGGTATCTGTATCTGTATACATATATATATATGTATTACCTTGTTTCGCGCGTACACCTGGAGAACGTCACCCCACCAGCGTGTCTCCTCGCGACAGGTTCCCTTGATGAACGTGACGCCTTCCGGTGCCGTTATGGCCAGACTGTAGGGATGTCCTGTGACGTCTTCGGCGGCGGCAACCTCCAGGACCCTCGTCATGTCGATTCGGGCTTGCGGTACCGTTTCCGGCTGAAACAATAAACGCGCCAAACATCAGGTATGGGAAGACTCGTTTGGCGTTTCAGTTGTTCGACGCTGATACAAGCAGAGTTTGAAGTTCATCGAAGTGCCTAGGAGCGTCGCGTTGCGTAACGATCGCGGGAAAGAAAAAAATTTATCACGGAGAACAAACGGAGCTAGATCTCTCTGGGAGTGTTAATATTTATCAGTCAAACAGAGGAAAGACGTCACGGAAAGTAATTACGGTGCTCCGGCTGGTTGCCGGTTTAAATGTTGTTTGCGTGTCAAAAATTGTACACGCTATAAACCCTGGTATCGTATCGAGACACGCACGCAATGGGATTCGCTGGAACATAATTGAAGATAGTTGGAAATCATTTATTTGACGTGTCTATTGACATCGTTATCATACGGGCATCTTAATTTACAATCTTCATCGGAGATAAGGCACGTGATTTTATGAGACCTTTACAAATTAAGTACACGTTAATGTTTGTTCGAGAGAGTTGTTCGTGGCTTAAATAATTTTTTTAATTACCGCAACTGGTTTTTTTTTTAATAAATAAAATGAAATTTACGACCCGGAAATTCTTGACAGTCCCGTCGATGACTTTGGGTGCGCGTGATTTCAGTGCGTTCGGCGAGGCTCGACTCTGCCAATAATCGAGAAAGTCGACGGAGCGGTGAACCAGATGGTCGAGTTGTTGAGAAAAAAAAAAAAAAATAAAAAAAAGTCAAATAAAAAGGAAAGAACGACAGGAGAATTGTGTGTAGATGGGTGGTTAGGTAAAAAGGTAAGAAAAGTCAGATCCGAAGTGCATCATCGTCGAGGAAACGATTGCGAACCGCATGTCTCTTTGGATGCACAATCGCCATGTCGAGTTCACAATACGTACGTGGCCGTTTACCATTTACTCCACTCGTGCGCTGCAACCGGCAAAGTGCAGCTCGTTAAGTGCTTTCTTTTACAGACCATAGAAAGTCGAAGTCGACCGCGAGGAAAAATTAGAAACTCGTCTTAAGGTACTAAACGCGCGTTCGCGTGAAATCGTCTAGCGGGACTGCGTGCGCTTTGTCACGGGGACTTGAATGCACTTTTCTGACAAAGTGCAAACGTTTATGCGCCACGGGACAGAAGTTTCGAAAATTACCTAATACCAATACACGATGCATTTAAAATTTTAGTCCTGCGGTTCGCCGGATGACGCGCATTTACTTTACACACTTTAACCGTATCTGTAAGAGTCCGAGAGCATGTTCCAGAGTACATGATTTAGAAAGGAATTATTATATAAATATATCACATAATTTAATTCGTAAACATATATGATATCACACATAGATACTTGACTACGTAAAAGTTAGTAATCAAAAGCAAAACCGTAGTGACAAAAACATGAGAAGGCGATCTGTCCCCGTTTGCACGTGTTCCTTTTGCCACGTGGTTCTTTTCGCTCTGTCATACATAAAGGCGCGTGCGTAGGACGGGCGACACGAAACGACTAATCGTATGCAGGGCAACGTCGTCGCACGTACCTTCTAGCAGACTATATCGGACACAGAGAGTATAGTTACGATATGCAAGTAACAAAGCAAAGCACGTAGCGATAAAAGAGAAAAAAGGGTATCAATAAAAGAAGGTTAAAATAAAAAGATAGTTCGGCGACGGGCAAGAGCGTCCGAGCCATCCGTCTTGCGCGTCAGCCGTTACGCGTGACACCGTAGCTTTTTGTGTGGCCAACGTGTTTATTAGCAAGAAGCGAGCCGACTGGCCTCCTGAAGTTAGCCTCGCTTCCCTTGGACGAAAAAATTGCGAGATCAGCACCGTCGCGGCGCAGTGCTTTCCTAGTGGCTGGAATACGGTGACCCGTCGCTCGCGGAAGTCGCAAGATAGGATAAGCAGAGGCTCGCGTAAAACACGAGTTGTCGCGCCTCAGGACCCGTTCCTCGTCCACATGCGAACCGCAATCTCTCATCTAACTTCACGTCCTCCGACCTCGGTCCAGCTACGTGCTCAGGCTCACCGGATCTACCGAGATTTCCAGTCGTGCCAACTGGTCATGGATTTTTCTGCCCGCCGACCAAGATCTTTTAATTTCATCCGCCAGCCGTGATACATCACATAACCTCATGCCGGTTCACATGTGCTCGGACGCATAAACTCCCGGAAAAAAAAAAAAAAAAAAAAAAAAAACAGTTAACCATGGCTCGACTTCCTGCTCGAACGGTATCGCCATTGTTCGGGTGGAGGGGCTCTGATATCATCTGGTATAGCTGAGAGCCCCAACATTCTTGCACTTGTATTCTCATATGGTTCAACATAAATTAGTCTCATTCCGCGGTTAGAACTTTAAATTACGAGGCTCCGAGCGAGACACCTGACAGCTCGTACCGGGGGTCATCGGGCGCGTCGTAACTCATGCAGGATCCTCTGGGGGCCTCCGCGTGGCTCGCGCTTTGCCCGCAACCTTGCAGCCACATTGTACAACCGCGAGGATATCGCGGGGGCCCTCAGCACTCGGAGCGTCAAGCTAAGACTGGATCATATATTATCGGAGATTCCTCTTCGCTAACTAGCCGCGGCTACCGCCGGCTAGAAACTCGCCAGGTTCCTCAACGAAGAGAGTAGTCCTGTGTAGTCCTGTGGTCCACCAGGGCTCTCTCTCTCTCTCTCTCTCTCTCTCTCTCTCTCTCTCTCTCTCTCTCTCTCTCTCTCTCTCTCTCTCTCTCTCTCGTACGTCTATCTTCTCTTCTCTTCTACCTCCTCTCCCTCCTTCTTATGCTCCTATCTACGTACTAGCACGCTATTCTCCTACGTCTTCGCTCCGCGGCTGTAATCGACGAGAAATCATCGCTCCCCGTCGATGCTCGATGATTACCAAGTCGAGGGGAAAAATTTTTCGCGAACCACGTGGCACTGCTAATTGAAAAGCTATGGGATCCCGTGGTAATACGTCTCCCCTTTCACCCCACCTCGCGCAAGATCTTCCGAGCAGCCTGATGATGCGGCCGAGTCGTGCCGGAACCACCGCTACGTTTCTACGTATACACGTGTATTTATGAATACTCCATATGGGGGGTTTACGCATTCTCTCACGTTTATGGGAGGAGTCCCGCACGCACCATAAGCAGATCTACCGCGGTCTAATCGGCTTGTAGCCATCTACAGAGAATCGCGATCGAGCGCTTCGGAGATCCTTTATCAATGTGAACTTTTAATCTGCATTTATCAAAGAGTTTTATTATTATCGTTGATTACCAATTGGAGATATCCTTCTGAAGATATTTCAGTATCGTTTGTTGCCGACGAAAATCAGTTTGCTCATTTTCGATCAGTTCGAATATCTTATACGTTGCAATATTACGGATCTGGAAACTCGCCTTTGTCCAGTTCACTCTAAGCTCATCGAGTAGCAGGAACGTAATTATATTAATGCGAGATGTCTTTATTAATCGACCTCGCCTCTCATACAAATTACGTCCATTACTTACACACGGGTCTCGTACGGAGTGTTACATACGGTATGTGGTTATATAATTATATAAATATAGTATAATATATTTTCAGCATTCCGCGTGTATATACATATATATACCTTTCACGATGCATCTGAAACAGATTGGCACTGCAGCTATACTACGTTCATCGTTACTCTTTCATTATGAATTTTTAAAGCAGCTAATATCGTTGCGCAATCAAATCCTATAAAATTGCGCAAATGCACGAAAGCAAACGACAGTAATGACAGTCGGTCGGTGATTAACAAACAGACGGAAACGCCGAAGTAACATGGCCGCCGATTTCTTAACTGCATTAAAACGAACAGGTGATTCGCTCCCGGCACGTTGCATTCTCGGAATGAGGAATGCCACCGCAAGGCCGTTTTATTAAACGTTAAAAAATGTATCGATTTTTAATTTCGACACAATTAATAATTCTTGCATCGCCTGCACGTAAAATTGCTTGCTCGTGAAATTTTATTAGAAAAAGAAGAAAAAAGAAAGAAATCAAAAATCGCAACAGTAATAAAATTCCTCGTATGCATAAATCCATTTATGAAGTGAAAAGTATTATTACATTAGACGATGCTCGTAATTAAAAGAGGCCGCAGTCCTAGATTTAGCGACCACCGACCGCGTACGATGATATATCCCATAAATCATAAGAATCGAGGAAATTGATTTGGTTTATTGTTCCACGGTGTACGCGGCTGTTATTTCATTATCTGAGACGGGGCAGTAAAGAAAATGGGTTATGGGTGGCTGCAAGATTAATGTGGCACCTGCTTGCAATTATACAGGCGCGCTTGAGCATTCGCGTACGCTTCTCTATATATCCTTTATCTTTCTCTCCTACCGCGCGCCACCTCCCTATGCCAATCTGCGTAGCAAGTTCTGAATACAGAACGCGATATACCAAGTAGTAGTTACCTATAGTCGGTCCACAAGTTCCACGTGCTTTTTTTTTTGACAGATGGAAGACCACGTGTCACTGCATAAAAATGTTAAAAATAATATCCACGATAAAAAAAATATATATTTTTTCATTGCAGCAATTATTTACATTATTTTATAAAAATCCACGTGTGACTTACTAAAGACGGTCATTGCTCGAACTGTCAGAAACACATACTCAACTCGTGGACCGACCATACTACCAATGGACAAAGTCGTATACAGACCTTGGACCTTCTCATTTTGAAAATCTCGACCAGATCATCCCCACTGATGATAAATCAAATAAATAAAACGTGACAACCCTTACCAACCCCTAAACTCAACGCAGACTAATTATCCCTAGGTTTTAAAAGCAGCCATTACCTTCCTCAAATTGTCCCTACTAACATTTAACGCAACAGTACTTAACCCTCGCAACCATAAACTTCCGACGATAATCCCGATAGCATTGAAAACGACTCGCGATGACGACACGAGGAGAGTCTTCGGTTGCCGTTCCTTTGGGTACCTATATGTACCAAGCCTGATGGAATGCCAGCCATGTCAAATGCGTGTTACTCCCGTGGCACGAAGGCACGAGCTAAGGTAGGTACACGTTAGTTACTTGTACGTAGTTACATACGTTTGCTAGGTAGTACATACATATGTACGTTTCCTGGTTGCTCTCTCGGTTGGGCGTGTCGCAATCAGGAACGAGTATATACGCCGATCCCCACCTTCGGGACTTCGATATACCATTGCTCTTGCAATAGCTCATTCCTACTGCTCGTGTGTACGTACCTTCTGGATTTTCTGTTTCCTTCTCTTTCGTCCTTCTTCTTCGTCACCGTAGCGTCACCGCTCCTCGCCACCTCCACGCTGCCACCACTGCCTGGCTACTCGCGTACAATTAGATCATTTTCTCGCGCCCGTCGACTTTTATTATTGTCATGCGACAAATTACGCCACGGGATCACAATTCGACTCGTGTGATGATAACGGGAGTCTTTGCGGACATCAGCGTAGTGGAGGAAGCTGATCTTTTTTTCTTTGTCATACACACGTCTAATTTTTGGTATGCAGACAGAGCGGGTTGAATTTTGATAACGCGTGTATGGTTTTACTGACACGTGTCATGCGTGATTGATTATATTATACATACGGTGGGTCATAGGTGCGATCGGTATGGATACCGATTTCAATTCTTATGGATATAGATATACAATTGAGTAACTTGAGGAAGGGTTTTTACATTCTATAAAAAGGAATGATATCTCGTACGTAACGTTGATAGACGATGCAGGTTATCGTCGAGGAGGTGGGAGGGGGAGCAGGAAAAAAAAATGTAATGGACGAAGGAAAAAAAAAAGAGCGATTTCGAAAGGCGACGAGACCACAAAATGGCTTCGGGTTTTTCAGTATGGCTCCGGATAATTTCATGGAATTACATGATGGCGATCGCCATTTAAGTACACGCACTTTCTCGTTCCTCGTGGAAATCCCTATGGCGTCTTTTTTTTTTCTCTTGATTTTCTCCTTCATTTCTATATGGAATGTCGAGTAAAGCACCGTTTAAGTGAAATGCACGCGATTGGTATTACACGACGACCTTCGTATCCTTCGTCTTCTCCTTGATCGCTGGGGATATTCAAACGCGAGGATTAATATATGCAAAATGTTTTGCTACCATTGTCTTAGATTTTGTTGAACACGCGGTTTATAGGATTTCAAAGGTATATGATTCAGCAGACGATACCGGTGAACTTCTTTTTTTTTTTTTTTTTCATAGAAAGAAAAACCTTATCGTGGCTTCTTTACGATAATCGCTCTTACACGTATAAGCTAATTAGCTGTATCGCATTAGCGAGAACTCGTGGGGCGATGCTCTGGGAGGTCAATGACTTATCGATTATTTAAAACGCATCATACACGAGCGTAAGCGAACTTTCAGGGGGTCATAGGTCAGGAGTGAGAATAAAATATTAATCCTTCATGAAAACACGTAATCCCATAAGGTAACATTGTAAATAAATTAACATGGCCGTTCGCGATAACGTTGCTCCAGGTATCTTTTAGCGAGTTGCACTTTACTCGCGAATCGCGTTACGTGCCGGCGAGCGTGCATGAAGCGAAACCGTGTGGCCTTATCGCCGTCACGAATTGTCGAGCTACGTTTTATCGTGCAAGCGAATATACGCCAATAGAAATTCGCTCGTGTGGTCTATTCTACTGAGCAGGTACACGCTCGAAGTGCTATACGTGAATTCAAATTTCAATGGATCCTTAGGTCAGAGAAAAAAAAAAAAAATTCCCACGAGGTCAACAGAATTAAAGACTCGAGTCTATCTGGTAACTATACTAGGGAATTCTAGTGGAAATAATAGTGACACAGTAACAGCACCGTATCCCATAGAAAGCATCCGCAGGAGAGATCGTGAATACTATCCCAGTACTTGGTTGCATTATAAAACAAAGAATTCCGAGCGTGCATGAGGCATTTGAAGTCAGCGTGGGCCGCGCATTGTTCGTCGATCGCGCAATACACGGGAAAAGGACGATGAGCCAAATGCGCATAGCGTATACGAAGACTAAACGGCAAGTCTAATTAAATACAGCCAAATCAAAGAATGGACTTTTGTAAATAGAATATTGAGAATTAATGAAAAAAAAAAATTTTTTCAAAAAAAAATTCATAATTGAAAACTTTCAAGTATCTATCGATAAGAATAATGATTGAACAAAAAAAAATTTTTTTCATCCCCTTATCATAAGTACGACCATCGTAAGGAGCGTGTCGCAAATTGTATATCCACCCATAACCGAGTTTCGACGACACATTCTACAGCTGGTAAACTTCGAACCTAACCTGTACATTCTTCGATCCGAGGCCGGGCGGTGATGTGTGCATCCTCTGTCGTCCCCGTGTCCCATCTTGTATAATTATACAGTCCGGGACTCGCGTTGTGCAAGCCTGGGTGAGGCTTTACATAGAATATTCACATCTCTTAAGTTTCTTCTAGTAGTAAATATTATTATGCTAAGCTCGCTTCTTGTCACGCCCTTTCTGGTCTCGCTATCTTGTCCCTGTATACCTATATAGCTCTGCTCGCGTATCCAATGTCTATAGCGTGCAAAACGGACACGCTTGCCGACAGGTACTTTTCGATTCCTAACCTCACGAACGAGACAATTCATTAATGATAATGAGAACGAGTATCTCACCTCGACTTTTTTTTTTTTTTTTTTTAAAGTAAACTGAAACAATCGCGTTGAGTTTCTATGAAATACAAGAGGACGACCACCAGTCTGGCATTTAACGAGTAACGAAAGGCGAGATCATCCGCAAAGTTCTTCTTTCGGCATCGTAACGTCTGCCATTCGTTGCGCAATGGTGAAAAGCGAAGTGTTCTCGTGTCACGGTATACCGATCGCAGATTAAGCCAGTTAGAGAGTGAAATATTAAAATTATTTACTTTCAAAAGTATATTATAAATTTCCAAAATTTCAAATCCCATCTTCGGTTACGCACTGATATTGCGATTTTAGATGATTCATTGGAGAATCTCATAATCGTCGTGATTTCGTGTCGTAATTCGTGACCGATGACGTCACTCGCCGCTATCGGTATACCAGAGAGTTATTTTCGTTTTCGATCGGTGTCCTTTGATTCACGGATAATTTATGGTCATTAGGACCGTTTAGTGCGGCGAGAGTAAATCTGAAGCCAAAATGGTTTGACGTACGGAGTGGTTCAACGGTTCGGCTAAAACGACGTCCGCGTGCATAGTTAATATACATTGGTTGGGTTCACACTTGGTGGACATGATTGAAAAAAAAAAAAAGAGGTGGATAAAGAAATTTGAGGAAGAAATTAAAAAGTAGATAAACAACGATAAAACGTGCCGAGGACGCGTTCGTAAGTGATTCGCGTGCGACGCGTCGACGCGAGAATGGTCGCCCGGTTGAAAATTACATCAGGCTAATTATCGGTCTTGGGGCGGATAAGTCGGTATATCGGTGCCAGTATCGGTACCGTGTCTACGTTCGAGGAGTTAGAGAACGGCCACTCGGGTTTGATAGGTCGGCCCTGTAATTACGTTCCGCGAGCCGAACCCGCCTTCGCTTGTTTACCGAAGGCGCTCCTCTAATCCAAAGAGAATCTCCGAGTCAATAACCAGGAACGCCCGGGACGCCCAGAGGGACACGAGAGCGTCTAGAGCGTCACGACGACCCATGATCTTCCAGGATATGAAAATAATAAAATTTTACACCATTGTATATTTGGGTGCAATTGGAAAAAAAAAAGAAAAAACCTGATCTCGATACTCTCGAAAAATCATTATTACACACGCGATCGAAAAATTCAGTTGATCGAGGCAACGTGGCCTTGTTAAAGAAAAAAAGTGAAATAACGTGAAATTGACGATCTCAGCAACAACCTTACGACGTCAACTTTCATTTCTTTAACGATGCCACCCTGCTCTGATTCATGAAATCACCCATTCACGGTCAATTGCAGCTGGTGCGTTTCTCGCGAATAAGCCTGTACAACAGCGCGATAAAGCGTATAACGAAAAATCGAGCAAGGTTCTAAGAGTCAAAAGTGGCCAGCAGAAATGCAACACAGAGGTATAAGGTGCAGAAACCGTATAGTGCGTGGTTACTTGGTTGGCTGACTTGCTGGGTTCGCGGCGCGCATTGTACAGATAGTATGGCGAGGATAAGTAGTGCAGTAATGCGAATGGCTACCACGGAGGCAAGAAACTGGCAGCAATAATAATTTACAATACTCGGCTATGCCTTCTTTCCGCAGGAGGTTGTTGGGAGCAGTTCCATATTAGGGCCGTGCACCTTCGCTCCGCGCCAACCAGGAGGCCTATTGAGACGTAGTTACCCTTACTTATCTTGTCCGTGGAGCAACGAGCGTAAAGAGAAATAGTTCCCGTGCCCTGAGGTCCTCCGTGCCGCCCTTACTCCTCTATCCCTCTCTCTCTCTCTCGCTTCGTAAGAGAGAGAAAGAGAAAGCGAGAGATTTCCTTTTATTTCGACCCCATAGAAAAATCCTGAGTGGATCCACCTCGCGTCCACACATTCGATATCTGCTCGAAACCGGACACGTATTTCCCGAGTGTTAACCAGCCTGACCACGAAAACTTCTCAGTCGGTCGAGAAGATACGAATGGGGCGTGTATCGCTCGTGTCCATCCAGAAGGTATGCACATCCATACAGGATAGGTTGATACCCGATTAACCTGCAGTACCGAAATTACAGCAGTATCTTGCTCGAGGGATAAAGTGCGAGCTTGAAACTTTTTAAGGATATCCTTTTACGTAAACTTTCTTTTTTTTTCTTCTCTCTTTCAGCTCCTCTCGTACGCTCCCCCATCATTCTCCTTGTACACTTAAATTTTCGGTGTTACGTACCTGCAGCGAGACTCCCACAAATTCGCAAATTTATTTCAGCAAGCTTACGCTGTACCGAGGAGGTAGAGAATTTAACGCGCGGCTCCGTTACGTAAATTCTCTGTAAAGTCTTTCTTTCTTTTTTTTTTGTTTTTCTTTTATATTTATTTTTCTTTATTTACCGCACGGGTCAGCGAGCAACGAGCGCTCGTTAATTGGAATTTCGCGCGGCAAGCGGAATTCTGCGAAACACACGGCAATCGAGAATTCGCCCCTTTACTCCCTTGGATGACTCTCTGTCTCTCTCTCTCTCTCTCTCTTGTAGGTTAGGTTAGGTAGGTGTACTCCCCGTGAACGTTAATTCCCATCGAAAAACGAAGGAGAGCCTTGCACGTCGACCTTGATATGCTAAGGGGTCACGATAGAAACCGAGGCTGAGAGTAACGCCGGGAGCAAACGATTCTCCCAGTGGGCAGCCCGGCTTTTACACTGAATGCCAAGCAAACGAGATATTAAATGTCCCGACAGTAAAATATCGCGACGCATCCCGACTAATTAGCCCACATTGAGCTGAAATACTTTGCTACCTATCGCAAAGGAGTCTCCTACCTGATCCCTTAATAGATCCTCGTACCTATACCGACTGAGATATTGTTGCAATTAATGCCCGCACGCGAGTCTCGAGAAGAGGGTCTGGCGTAAGGGTCGCGTAGAAAAATGTACGAGTAACCCAACCTAACCCAAGCCTAACCTACATACAGAAGCCGTAATGATTATCTCCTTACAGCGTGAAAACGTCAGGACTAATATCGAATTTATCATACTCATTATGCACGCGTCTGGAAGCAGCCGTCTTAGGATTCACCTCGACTGACAATTAAGACGTAACAGAGACACTTGAACTGGCATCCACGGTGCGGCAACAGTGACGCAACACTCGACGCCATTGATGTCCACTTAAAGGAACGACTTCCGGGACACGAGAAAAGCCAATTCGATCCGGTACATTCATCACGCGTTATATGCATACGACAAATGATTAACGCATTTTGCATGTAAAATTAGCAAAGCGTTCACAAAGCCATCGGAAACCGTCCAAAGTGCAAAACAACAGCGTTTGCTCGACGTATAAAATTCATACGGGTTAAACGTGACTAAAATTAATGCTTATACGGAGACGAAATATTCGAGCAAGAAACGGGACGATCAGCCAAGCCGTAAAATCGATAATGGCTGATAGCGAAAATTAGTCTGACGCGCAATAACGATCGGTTCGTCCTCGCAAGGAGCATAATTCGCGCGCATAGAAACGCTCCCAGGATCTGATCGTATAACGAGGCCTAGCGTGAAGCTGTCGCCGCATTGGAAGCGGCCCGTACTACCCGGGTAGTTTCTTGTCGCGATTTCCGCGGATCCGCGCCCGATTCCTTCGAAGACATCGCGGCGACGACGGCCTCTTCTTCTTCTTGCGCGTACGTAGACCGCAAGAGCCGTAACGCGTTACCAGCCGCTACCATTCTCCTATCACGTCGTACCGATGATGAGAGTAGCGGCTACCTCTGTCCTTTCCTTACGCAGCTCCATCCTGGTGCACACGTAACTCCTCGACAGGAACACTGGACCCTCTTCGTATCCATTGGTAACATCGCGCGGATAGGGATCGAGCGAATCAAGGCTTTTTTGCTGGGAACGCTCGCAGGAAGCGTGTAGAGCAGTCGGGTTGCGCCGATCAAATTACGAAAATAAAAGGGTTAGAGAGATACGCTAGAAGATCGATGAATGTCCCGACGATGACGCTGGTGGGGATACACCTTAACGCGACCGCGGAGAGACGTGACTCCGTACCGAAATCATAATGGAATTTCTAACCTTTGAAAAACTACCTGGGGGATGTAATGTATATATGGTATATATATATATGCATTTTTATTCAAGTGAATCAGGCATTAGGCCATATCAAATATTGGACCAGGCATAGGTAATACACTACCTATATGGTCAGAGGTAATTTTGTTATCACGATGAAAAGACAGCATGGGAAGTAGGTAAAGCCTTTTACGGTTCGGTCGCGTACCTACTTGCTGGTTTGCAATTTACCGCTTGGGGATCGGGGTAGTTAAGGCGCGAATACCGTCGTAAGTAATAATTTATCGTACGCAACTCTCGAGCAGGTTGAAGTATCATTTCCAGGACAAATATACGATTCGCGTGATAAAGTGTAGCCATTTTTTTTCTTGTTAGCCTCGTCGTAAAGTTTTTTTTTTTAAGTATATACTTGAATATATATATCATTTTCTTTCTCTTGACTTTACGCATGTATGTGTGTGTTTGTATATATATATACATATATACATATATATATGTCATATACGTAGATGAATGGAAGTTTTCTCAGGCAGGGCATCCCGGCGAAACCTTGTTATCGGCACTACAAAATAGTTGATAAATTATGCTACCTCGGGCCATCGCGGTTGGCTTTAACCTGACGCTCCAGCGTCTAGACGGATATTTACGCAGGCACTAAAAGCGAGTCTATTCCCGTGGCAACGCGAGGCAACGGGGATCCTTAGACTGTCACCGGCAGGTTTTACAAAGTCCTTGATAAAGCCGACTTAATTGGCTACACTACGTTGAGGGAGAGTCCAAGGAAATTGACTGGGAAGCTTTCTTCGTCTTCTTGGTCCTATTGGTTTTATGGAGTGAGTGAGTGAGTGAGTGAGTGTACGCGCGCGCGCGCGCGTGTGTGTGTGTGAGAGAGAGAGAGAGAGAGAGAGCCAAGTGCCAGTACTGGGAAGCTTTAATCGACTGGCAAGTATTACTCCATTATAGACAATTTACAATAAACTCTCGACCAATGAGAAAGGGAATACGACGAACCATAAACATTTACCGCGTCTTCTACTGCTTAGAAGTAATTTCGCAGTATTTTAATTACTACCCGATGCATACTGATTACGAATAAACTGTTAAGTGCGGTGAGTCACATTGACGCATGCGCGGTAACGAAATTCTTAAAAGCCTGACCCGCGCGTATTAAGTACAAAAAGAAAAAGGTACGCTATAACCAAATTGGGAAAATACGAGAGTACCCGCAGCCGTGCGCGCTCCTTAAACGCGATTATGAGCACTGTAAATTTTACGAAGTCCTTCCCTCGTGTACACTGGAGTCTAAGGTGCTTTGGCAGCGATGCGGCGCGGCATACCTCGCGTCGTGTATTAAAGCGTCGCGAATGCCAGTGGAAACGAAAGGAATAGGATAATAAGAATGGACGATTGCCGTACTCGTAGGAATTTTACGAACCCTAGTGGCTTACTCGATGCACCGTGATTTTTATTTTTCAATTACAAAAAATACTACAGCATACACAGTACACCTTCGTGCACGCTTACTGTGACGTTACCACTCGTTTCCTCGAGAAAAACAGCGATCATAACCCAACCTTGAAATATTCACGTTACAGGTTAACTTGGAATTTAACAGAAACATGCCCCTACAGTGCATCCGCTATGACTTCTGGTATGCAACGGAACAGCGAATCGTTACGGGAAGTGCAACGAACCAACCGTCGATTGGCTACGGAATTCGCGCGCCAAAATTCAAATTCGTCACTCGCGCACGAGACTGATTCGAGGAAATTTATAATGACGCGATGACCGATACTCATTTTCTTATGTCTTTGAAATCAGATCCAACAGCCTTAGGAGTATCCATAATCGACAGAAGGTCAATACTTATTCCGCAAGTATAAGTGCGGTACCTATTCAGTGTAAAACAGAAACAGGAAGGACAGTAGCGACAGCATCTATATAACTCGAGGGTTCTGACTGTTCAGTGAAAGTAATCCGCCCCCCCCCCCCCTCACCCACCCACCTCCCCATCTGTAATCCGGCCACGGCAGATATTTCCCGTAGAAGGTAGCCGGAAGGCACGCGGTGCCACTTTATACCCCAAGCGTAGGATTGGCGGCGTGTACGCGTGAGCATTGTCCCGTGGCGACCGTAAATACTTCTGCGACTTCGTTGCGAAGTCGAAGCCGAGGTATACTTTCGCCGCTGAGGAATCCCGGAACCTCGAGAAGAAGAGGAGTCGCGGTCTCCGTAGGCGGTTACGTACAACAGTGGGACGTCAAAAGAAGCGAACGAAGAATGCAGTCGATAAGAGAAAGAAGTAGAAGCGGAGGGTGAAGTGGAAAAAAGAAAATTATCCACGAGGAAGAAACTTATGTGTGTATGCATATATATAGATATACAGACAAGCGGACTTTACATTCTTATACGGTTATCCCTTGCGAGACACGAATTCGTACCGAGAGCATCCGATATCGTGATTCATATAAATCACGATCTCGTTCGTATGGCTGGGCAAGTAGAGAATAAGTTGAAGTGGCGCGACCGTAATGAAGCGTGACACATAAAGCTGGGCGTACGTATGAAGTCCGACGGAGCATGGTGCAAAAGAGTAGGCTTGCTGCCTGATGGTAAGGGACACCGTGTAACGTACACTCTCGGGTTCGAGTCTATGAGACTCTCTTACGTACAGGTATACCGGATGACCAAGACAAGATACGACGAACGTAGTATAGCTGGCGGTAGAGGAGAGTAAGCGAGAAGAACCTTGAGAGGAACGAGAGAGTTGGTACGAGAACGAAAGCAGAGAAGGAGGGCGAACCGGGCAGCGCCAAGTGAAATGAAATGCCCCATGGTGTTCGCGACACCATAAATCATCCTCAAGTTGAACGGTGCCCGTTGTATGAGAAGAAGAAGATACAAAAAGAAATTACTATACTTCCGAACTTGCGTCATTAACATTCCACGCTCATTTTCAAATCCCATCGATACGCCGTTTCAGGGACGTAAAAACAAGGCGAAGAGAGTCTATACGTGACTAATGTGTATATGTATATATATACCATTCGATAAATCTCGACGCATCCGGACCATGCGTATAGTTCGAGCGGGTCGAAGCCTCGATCGGGATAACCAGCGTAATTCGATACCCGTCCTGCCTGACCAGCACAATCCAGCAGGGAGTGTCTGGGAAGTGTCAACCTCCGAAAGGGACGTTTCCAAGTAATCTCAGGTGTCGGAGGAGTTTATCGGCGACAGCTTACGATAGCGTGATAATCAATGTGAAATAAGAAAACGAAGTTTGGGATTCGCGTAGGAGGTAAGTGGTAAGTAAGGTCTTTCAAGGTGGAAGTGCAGTTAGAAGGAAGAATGACCATTCCAATAGGTATACGTCGCTCGGGGCCCAATCCGGCAGACGGTGCCACTCAAGACCCGTAGAAGCGGTAGAAAACCAGCCGGTCAACGGGATTTGACTGTCGACTGTCATCCGAGTTTGTCAAACGCGCCGATCTCGGCGCTAGATACTGCTAAATGTATGACACGTGACATTAGGTATATTAAGCAGGGATTCTCAACTGAATTAACGCATGGGCGTATGGGTTTAAATTATTTTAGGCTATGCTGCAAGGTTGAACGAGTATTACTTTTCGATACCGTCACTTTACTGTCTATTTCCTATTGGATAAACTTGCAGGCTAGTTTCGTATCCCGTGGTATTTCACGAGACGGACCTTCCACGATGGAGCCCACAGTGAATATCAATTGAAAGGACCAAGAGCGAATTGTGTGCGCGAGGAACAAACTGAATTCCCTGACAGACAGCGTGAATGGAGGCACAAAAGGGCCCTGCTAATTTAGTGGGCCGTTCGGCAACGGTACGTCCCGTATCCTTTTAAGAGTTTTGGTAGCAGTACAGAGCCCGGTATGGAGTCCAGGGGTCATAGGCTATCCATTCACGTCGCGGTTGATGGAGGCAAAAAATAAAAGAATTCCACGGTACATTAAAAAAAAAAAAGAAAAAAAAGAAAGAAAAAAAAAGTTCACAAACGATCACCGTGCATTACTGTCGTCGCTTCTGCGAATCATTATATCCGCTTTGTAAACCGGTGAAAAGACCGAAAAAAGAAAGAGTCCGTCCTTCCACCATATATCGCGATCATCGAACTCTGCTCGCGCACGAAGAACGTCAAAACCATCAAAAAGGCACGATTGACGATTTTCAACGAAACCGTCCAGTCCGTACGCGTGAACGAGATCTCAGATCTTCGTTTTCTCATCCCTCTCCGCCAATCCCGACGGAGCCTTTATCTTATCAATTCTTCGTTGTCAAATTCTCAAGATGAGGAGCGCCGATGCCCTCATCTCGCGTCACGAATTGCCTCCTCAGTTAGGCTCCCACGTGTGTGCTGGGTATCACGCCGTCCACTGACGGGCTGGCCTATCTGATATACGAAGCGTCCCGTGCACGTCCACGTTTATTCCTATCACTGTTAGAGAGAAGGGAAGTCCCTTTTCTCATGCCAGATAGGTCTTCGCGTTGGCGCTATCTAGGATCGCTCCAGGAGTCAGTGGCTTCGCTTGCGAATGCAGCCGCTTTAAGTGGATCGTGTGATAGGCGTCGCGACGACTCGTGCCGTTTACTTTTTAACCAGGTGGATTAACGAATTTATATCCTCGAGGAAAAGCGCCTGCAGGATAATCGATGACGTTACCAGTTTCACTGTATACTACGTAGCGGTGTATACACACATAAATATATATATATATATATATTACCGTGATACGGAACGATGAAGTCGCGAAGAATACGTTGCCCCCAAACCCGGAACCGAAACACGAGGGCAACACGTTCGAGCACTTAACACGCGTCAATTCCAGGCGGCACGCATTAACTGCAATACATTCGATTTATACCCTTTTCGTACGGTGACGTATGCAAATCGAATCCTTTTAATATCGTTCATCGGTTAGCGATGTCTTAACGTGCGCGTTGATGCGTCCTTCGTGTTGGATCGTGTTCCAGTGGTTATCGGTGAGCACGAAGTGACTCGAGCGATCACGGCCGTTGCAGCAGAGTGCAATTTGATCTTGAGTGTAGGAAGCTTTTTCAGAAGTCGTTACACGTGTGTATGCGTACGGGTCCGAGGATGTCATAAAAAAAAAGTTATAGGTATTCGTTATAGAGATACACGGTGTAGAAACACAAAGACAATTTAAGAGAAATGGGCATATAGCCCATCGAGTACTCAGGGCCGTGACTAATGTGTGGGGGGCCCATGTGAAAAAAAAAAAAATAGAAAAAGAAAAAATAAGAATAGCCCGACAGTTCATAAAATTCGCTCATTGGCCGCGGTGCAACGTGTTCGCTTATGCATACGTAAGATCATAATTCAGATTAAAGCGCCGGTTTATCCCATGCTGAACACAAGTTGCATTCGACCACCTGCCGCATAATTTCTTAGCTAAGTCTGCACTGCGACTGGAATCTTCCTCTGGTTATCCTTTCTGTATACAAAGTACTTGAAAATCCTCTTCGTGGAATACTTCCACCAGCAAGGATCCCGTTAAGGATCTTGTCACTTATTTACGCGACGCACGAAAATTTTGACTGGGTTCACTTTTCTCATCGAGATATCCCGAAAGCAGTACGTAACTGCGTATACGTACTACATATACCGAATACTGCACGCAGCATGGACACTGGCGTGGAACGAAGAAACTCGGTCGAGGCTGTTTAAAAGGTAAATACGCATACGTGGTTTCTTCGGTACGAAGAAGACGTCCTCATGTAAAATTAATGAATTTCTCGAACGAAAGTGAACCGAGGCATAAGGTAAATTTTCTGTAAATATAGAAGCAAGCCGTATGGGGTACTTGGTGGTTATGAGAGTTTCGACGTGGCCGTGTAATAATAATAATTTGAGGACGAAAGAAATTGAAAATTTTTATAATTTGCATCGCTTAAAGTATACGGCACTGTACTTACGTAGACGGAAAGCGAATAGTTTTAATCGCGAGGAAGACGCGGGTTTCCGTAAATTTAAAAAGGTACTACTCCAAAAACATAATGACTCTGAAACGTCGTCGAATTCTCGTACTTGAAAATAGAGGAGAAAGAAGTAACAAAAATCATTTCATGCACTTACCATATAACTTGGGAAAATTACCTGGTCGTTTTACAAGCTCCCCCCCCCCCCCCAACCTCTCCAACCTCCTCCGCCAATCCCCAACATATTGTTCGGTATTTCTTTTCTCGTTTCAACGTTCGCTCTACCAATCTCGTACACACGGGCCACCCGTAATACATTGAAGTTTTTACACGGTAAAACCGTTTCCGTCCGAGGATAGTGCATAGATCACCGAGAAGCGAATAACGATGAAAAAGGGTCCATATCGGGAACGAGGGACCGGGGCTAGATTGCGGACCCAACGTAGCTCAGGTGCGTTTAGTGGGGCCCATTTTTGCATCCTCGCGTGTTATCGCATTCAAATCCCGGGTAGGGAGCAATTTAAAACTCGTTTGGTAGCGGCCGATTTCGTGCTGCATCTGGCCCACAGAAGAGGGCCCCGTGAGGCCCCGGGCAAAAATAAACGCGAAGGAGCCAGCGTCCTCTCCCATCTCCGTAGAGATAAAAGGAACGAGAGGAAATTAGTGGAAAGAGCCGGAGATATCCAGGCGCTGCCAGCGTAGCGAGCGATACCTTCATGGATTAGAAGTCGAGGTCAAGGTCAAGGAGATTCTACCACTGTCCCGTCCTCCAAACAAGTTCACCTCCAGGCGCCCATGGCGAAGACCATCGGCAGATGTATTTTGGGACTTGAATTGCTCGCAGGATACGCAAGGTAGGGACAAAGGACACGGGTTAAAGGATACGGCCACCGACAGGAGGACTTCGGACCCGGTGAAATAAAGTTTTTCTCGACGACTGTACCTACGGATCATTTTTTCGAGAGTGAATAACCCGAGGGTGTCCTACCTACTCCATATAATCCTGGGAGGCCAAGAAAAGGAGGATACCTGCATCAGGAATTTTTTGTGCCCCGGGTGGAGCTACTCCTCCCCGATCCTGTTCGATGAAGAATCGAATAGGTACTGGACCACAGTGTTCAGCGTTCGTCGAACGATGAGCAAGGAATAAACACGGACACGTAGAGATGGATGCTGCGACAATGGTCCAAAGAATTTCGCCACCTGTTACATCAGATTCCTGATACGTGACACTGAGAACGTGACGCATTATTAAAAAAAAAAATCTTCATAAAAAGGATCCCCGGTTGAATTCATCATCCTAGGAACAGTTTAAGTTAATTATTGATGGAAGAAAGAAAGAAAAAAAAAAGAAAGAGGAGCACGTGACATCCGCCATCGAATAACGGTAAATTATTGGGACTGAAATCATCGAATGATGACATCCATCTTGGGTCCTATCCGATAGATCACGTCATCCTGATCACATAAGCCAATTCAAAATTCAGAAACGGTACTCACGAAGTAGGTACCCCTCTCCGTCCTGCTTCAGCTAGAACTAGATTGGAGGAATAATAGTTAACACGTAGCCAAGCCACGGACCCCGGGACAATAGAATTCCCGCGGGTCACCCTCCTTCCTCTAATATAAATCCGACAGACGAAAGATACCCGGGCCGCCCAGGGTCTCCATTATTCCCAGGTAATTACATATTTCTCGTTGAGGAATTTTCGAAATGAGTTTCGGCGCGCCCCGAGGGCTGCCGTCCCCGACGCTTCCTTCGATTATTTTCATCCTGAGCCAAAGGAGGATGATTCCTAGAGACTCGCCATGCAGTGCCCACCGGCACTGTAAACATTCTACAGATACGTTTCCTCAGCATCCTAGAGACAATGAGAAATCGTCGCGTGGTCCGTTCGCTACTATTTTCATAGTTCAGCTCGAACTCGATATCGTACCAACTTTTCAGCCGATGGACCATGAACTAGTCAGGTACCTGTAGATAGGTACCACTGTCTATAAATAGAAAGACCAAGATGGACGCCACTGTTACTCGACTGCTCAACTGTTGAACTAGCAGCTGTCCACGAATGACCGTATCAGACTCTTGAAAAACAATGAAAATATAAAATTTAAAAGCGAGTCCCTAAAGTGGTCCAGAGAGTGAGACAGTCTAAAAAAAAAGTGTCACAAAAAGATAGAAAATTATACAGGATTCTTGAACGGTGCCATAACTATATACATTGAGATTAGAAGCTAAGCCCTGAAGAAAATATCAGAAATTCCAATGTCCCCTCCCCTTCAGTTATAGATAATGCGAGGAAGCTATGCAGGATTCAAGGTCGCTTACCCAGAAGGTCACTTCAAGATATCCGTAGGTGTAACGGGTAACTCGAAGGAATTCGATTGCAGGAACGAAAGAGATCCACTTGGGAGGAGGAACTGTAAGAGGGATGACCTTAAGGTCGCCGATGAGCTAACTGTACATGGTGGTTATACCGATTGGACTTCACTTCTGGAAAAACGAGTATTTCCATCCCTCTGGCTGACCTTGCCCTCGTGCAACAAAGGACCCGAGATCGAGATAAAGGTAGAGAAATACAGTGGACCAAGGGACAGAGTGCAATCGTTGCACCGTAGCGCGATGCAACGGTACTGCGATTACACGAATTATTACCTGAAATCCAATTGAGATTTTATCGGGGAATTACGATTTATATAAGATTGGTTAACGTTAAATAAACGTAATTATTTTCATAACGAGAACGAACTCACGTATCGAACGAAGATTTTTATGGGTCTAGGGTATCTGTGTTTGAGGCTTCGAGAGTTCCTGGTAAAATGACTACGTCACACTTCCCTTTACTTCCTCGTTGCGTATCTGTGTAACATATGCTGTATGTATATACGTATATGGACACCTGCATAATATGCGTTATGTAAGTGCATAAGATTAACGCACCTATGGTAATGTTATGTTCTTTGTACGGAGTTGGTATCAGCAAGTGAGTATCGTATTAATATCAGGCGTAGGAGTTGGTACCGGGAAGAAGTTCAAGATAGAAAAGTAATTTAAGAAGATATATAGGTACGGTGTACCGTGCCATAGATATACCATGCATCAGATAAAATAGTGTAAAAAAATGAATTTTAAGATTTTCTCATTGCAAACTATTGCTCGAAATGCTCGAGTGAGATATTGAAGATGATAAAATTTCTTTTGTTTGAAAAATTTGAAAATTATTTAAAAAATTCGTCAGTGCCAAAAACGTTCGCGTGCATTCGTAAAGCGGAAGACGGACTCTGCGAATCGATTATTTGTCACATCCGACGTCGCGCCAGAGTGCATCTCCAATGCGAATTAACTAGGCTCCATTGACTTTTTACTCGATTAAGTTAACAGTCGATTGACTATTAATTAATAAAAGCAACAGAGGAAGTCCGTAGTAACGCTGAGTATGAGATATAAAGAGGAGTAAGAAAACAATAATAATATCCATAATGAAGTACGTCTATACAGACGTCACCACACTCTTATCCAACAGCAATAACCTAATAACACTGATTATCAAGAAAATTGAAAAGAACGAATTTACAAGCGTCGCGACGGCACCGCTAGAGCCGCTGGCGCCTATTCGCAGGTGCAAATTAGAATGCGGTTAAGCGTAGGTCCCATTTAGAAAGATCTAATTGCGAATGATTATTATGCTCATTCAATGACGGAACAGGAAAGCAGGAGCAACAGCAGCTCTTATTGGCCCTGGCGTTAACCTCAAGAATGCACGATCGCGCCGCGTCCCTTGCTCGCCTTATTTCCTTGCGCCGTAACCAGTTAAAATAATTAATAGTTAATTGAAACGGTCATTTCTCACGGGGCTTGGTTGAGACAGACAGAGAGAGAGAGAGAGAGAGAGACAGAGACAGATAGATGGAGAAGAAGGAGAGAGAGAAAAAGACAAGTACCTTATTCTTAAGGGTGAAAAGAGAAGCGCATAAGAGGCCAACGAGAACGTACCAAGCGAATTGGAGTCTAACCTGGTCGGATCGGGATAGAGGAGTAGATAAACCTAACCTATAAGACAACGAAGGAAGTAGATACGTACGTTACATGCAGGGCCGTACCATCACACGCATAGGGGCATTACCCAGGGTATATAGGTACACCCAATTATGCAAATCGTACAAAAGAAAGGGGAAGAGCGTGTCTCGCGACGAGAATAATCGTACGGATTAGAGTAATCTCTAGTGTAAGGTGGGGCCCATCTTACAGTAATATGCACTCGGCCAGGGCCCTCGATTAAATCATCCAATTTGTCGGCCCAATTTTGTAATCCACTTCTTCGAGCTGCTTTCGTGATACCGCCGCGCCTAATTATGGACCCTGGAGCTAGTCGGATGGGTGTAGAAGAAGAAGAAGAAGAAGAAAAAAAGGCTATTTTTTGGCCACGCTGTAATGGAAGGTTAGGTACCATGAGATATATGTATGTATGTCCGATACTTGTATAAGTACTTCGTGGTGCATGGGACAGACCATTTCTTTCGAATGTTTGTGACGCGGTATGACGTAACAGGCCTAACCCATAACTCCCTGCGGTTCTACGGGAGACACTTTGCCCTCGTGGATGTGTCTATTTTACGCGAGCCTGGAGAAGTCGTGACGGCGTCGGCGTCGGTGTTCGTTTCTATAGTGTCGGACGTATATAACGCGGCTGTCTAGCAAGTACAATTGAGTCTGACCTCTGACACGACGCGGCTCCGAGGAAGCCGCGGAAAGAGGCAGCTCTTGATTCATGACTAGCTATAACATAACTGTCCGACACTTCGTGATCTGACTGGAAGCCCCATTCACAGTTGTCATACGTCGAAGACGCATGTGTGTGTATACATGTATATATATATATATAAAAGGTATATGTACAAACGAGTATCTAAATTTCTTTGAGAACGTTAGGTTAGGTGCACCTGGCCTATACGGATTTTCGAATCAAATTCCATTTTTATTAGGACCAATAAAGTAGCCTACGATTCATGATAAACGAAGTCTTAGAAGTTTTGAGATAAACGGATCTGACAAAGTGGATCTGTATGTGGATATTCTTGAATGGATTCGATCAGGTTTCATATTACTGTCTTCTTGCACGATCTTATACGCATGCAGCCATATTATTCTTTAATGGGATATAATACTTACGTGCTCGTCTACGGAGTACGTTAACTCGCCGTCGTCGTAAAGGACGAACCACCTTCTTTGCCATCTCTGAAAATAAAAATAATTTATCCATTAGTCGGAGTCGTCAATGATTACAGTACATAGGAGAGTGGAATGCGTGGGAAATGTTAAGAAATGAAATTTTTGAAAAAAATAAAATAAAAAAAAAATAAGAAAAAGGAATAATTATTGTAAGACATTCACGACTCGCGATATTCCCCCGTGGCAACTGCCGGCCTAATTTATTCGTACGGGACGGCCGAACAATTAGCACGGGCCATATGTTAATTAGAGACAAAGTGGTAACCGGTAGCTGGTTTGTAAAATTGAAAACCAGAAAGTACCGCGTATACATATGCTAAAGGCTGCTCAGGCAAAAATTCTTCAATCGGAAACTACAATTTAAGCAATCACGAATATATTATACGTTGAAGAACATCGACAGCTCTATTTAATAAATGCCTCATCGATCATTCGATTCGATAGGATTCCACAGATAAGTCAATGACGAATTGTTACGATTGCGTAACAACCTTAAGGTTAAGAGCGTCGATAAAATCGCTCGTTTCGATGATCAGATAAGGACGGGATGGAATGAAAAAATATAAAGAAATTTTTTGGATCATTTTATTTTTGAATTCGACGAGCTTCCAAGATTAGACGATGCGATTATGGTCTTATCAGAGACTTACTGATTTCACACTGTTGACCGATGGCGATACCAGTGATAAACGTAGTGTTGGGAAACGAGAAGGGGGGGGGGGGGGGAGGGGGCGGGACTTTAAAGGAAAAAGTCAGCACAGTGATAAGGGGGGGGAAAAGGGGGGTAAGAAGTTAGTCCGCGCTCGATATAATCTACTTAAATGGAAATCTGGAAAGGTCGGATTTATTGCCCCGGGAATACGGGGCCCGGGCATTCTCTCCGCGGCCGGATAATTTACCGTCGGGGGCCTCACGAGAAACGAGTCCGTGAAACATCGAATTCACCTGGATGATGTAACTCGGCCGCTCGTAAATACCTACGTAGGAATTTACCAAACGAAACGGCAATCCTGAGGGGAGAACAGAATTAGAGGGGAGGGACGCCGAGGGAGACCGTGGATAGCAGGAAGAAGAAAAAGGAAGAAATATGAGAGTCGAGCAATATACAGAGATCGTGGAGGATAAAGGCTGTAGAATCAAAGCTCGAATAATTCGAGCAATACGAAGGGAAGGTACGCTGCAGCCCCTTGCTGCACTTTCTTCGTTATTCCTCGACGACACTTTACACCGCACGCGATGGAAGTGCGTTTACGCGTCATTGTATGCTAATTCACATGTGGCGAGAAGTTCATGGGTTCCTCGAGGTAGAACCAGCAGCGCCGTGCTAAAGCGGCGAACTACAGGCCGACGTCACGAAACAGAAGGAATTTTAAAGCAGAGACATTTTTTTTTAAATAGGATTCACAATGCTATAGGTATTATCGGAATAAATGGTCGAATCAGGTCCGAGACACGCAACTGGTTATGGGATTTTCCTTATTCTCTAACTACTTATCGTTATCCCCTTTCCCATTTCCCTATCGCGAGAGCGATTAAGGAGGCCGCGCTGAGTTTAAAACCTTTTAATGGCCGGACGACCAGGTTGGCCTTCGCCGTAGTTTACATTGCCGTGCGGGGCCTTTGTAACAGTTCTGATGGTTCTTATGGTGATAAGAGGACGGTCTGTGGAAAACGTCGACGAATGGCTAACACGATTCAGCCTAGGCACAGAGTGTAGCCTATGGGTACCGTTGCGGAATGAGCAAGGAAGAAAGGCCGGAGGGGAATATATAGAGAACGGGGGGGGGGGGGGGGGGAAGGGAGTCCCCCCAAGG
>JARQSV010000113.1:815242-895664 GCA_030142285.1 Calameuta idolon
CCCCCCCCCCCCCCCCCCCCCCCCCCCCCCCCCCCCCCCCCCCCGGCAGGCCAGCCAAGGAGAGAGCGGCCTACACGAGGCGGCGGTATCTTCATCTGGTAATTATTCACGGGGCCCGTAGATTCAAGTACCAGTACCTACTGGTGCTGGGGCACGTGCGTGGGAAGATCTTGAGAATAGCGGAAAGGATCAACGAAACGCCGAAGGATCCTATCGCCAATAAATTTAACACCCGAGACATCATCATCATCGCCGATCAGATTCTTGACCCAGCCCTATGGCATCGTCCCAACGGAGCAGCATCTTCACTGGGGTCCCAGTCCTCCGCCCCCCCACTCTAAATCATGTATATCCGTAACATCAGTCTGCAGTATCCTTGACCTACCGCAGCTTCCAGGTTGGTAATTGCGATCGTTAAGATCTCAACGCGGGGCCCCGTTTTGCTTGAGCGTAAGTTCCAGTCGTTCCGATTAGCAGCGGCCAGGGAGGGCGTCTAGCTGCCGCAAGAAGATGGACGTATCATTTTTTTTTTCCTCGCTACGCCCGGATCCTCCTCTGGAATTCCATGCGAAACCGACGCTCCAGGACGACGGCCGTTGCGGCTGATTAGCGAGTGAATTTTTGTTGGTCACGATGCGCGATTTCCTTGTTATTTTTTTCCTTATGACATACTTACCCCTACACGGTAGCCTCTGCACTGAAACTGGTATCTACGAGGAGCGAAGGGGCAATAGTGGAGAACTGGTATATCCTGTAAACGACACTTTGACCAGGAATACGAAAGCGAGTCCTTCAGAACGCTAATTAAGGTAGCGGTCCTTTGGATCTTGTCAAGCAATAATCACGATCTTTTACTTTTTAATTTAGAAATGAAAAAAAAAATTTACCACATCCAATGAATTACATCATCCCGAGGCTACTCAGAACTTTTTTCTAATTGGTATGAATAATTTTGAAATATACTTAACGATACCGATTATTAATTCAGTATATTAGCGACTCAATTTCATTAAGGATGTGCTAGGAGTTCCTGCTTCTCGTTAAAGTCAACAGGTTACGCCGGGGCTGATATCCTTATCTCTATAGTCTGTAACCTGTCCCACAGAGTAATTTGTATATTTATTATTCATTTCGCGTGACTATTAATCTTATATGGAGTGGAGCAGCGACGAAAGAAAGAGGCAGCGAGACGTTACACGGCGCCTAAGAAATTCAATGGAATCCACGCTAGTTCCGGGTGTTATGTAGGAAAAGTGAATACGTAAAAAAAAATAACAAAGACGTAGGTAAGTAGATTCTAGAAAAAGCGAGGGAGACAAAGAAAGAAAGAAAAAATCAAGTATCGCTACACCAACGTGACGTTAGGATACGTTCCGATAGAAGGCGAATCATAATTTGCACTGACAAAACCTTTGTCCGCCTCTGCCTAATAAATCCTAACACAATGCAACCCTCCTTCGTAGAGAGAGTCCCCATTACATTACTCCTCGCGCCATAGAGACAATGCCACGCGGCGTCGAATAGAATGGAAATAGAAGGGAGGTCGCGAGTCGAGTACCGAACGGAGGTGGAGAGAATATCAAGGCGGTATAAACCTGCGGGTAACTTGTGACAAGGCGCTCCTTAGACGCCGGCAATGCGTGTGGCTCTAATACCGTCCTGGACGGTGTCGACGGCTTCCTGGTGCTAACTTATAACCATCTATGCAGATCGCACGGGTTATGCATCCTGTTGGTTTCTGCCGAAGAGATGCAGCTGGATTATTCCCATCTAAGATATATGGACGCGTATCGGAACGAAGGTGGAGTGCACTGTAGGCATAGTCAGCCATTGTTATACGGAGCGCCTCCCTGTCTCCATCTATTGCAATTTCGAGGTAACTACAGGGAGGGACACGGTGGCAAAATAATGCATCCCTGTACCAATTATATTTTCGAGTCATTCCGGGATTCTAGACGACTAACAATACCGTATGGCTAGGTTATGTACGTCGGATGAATCGATCGCGACGGCCGATAATGGCGCGCCCGTGCGTGGCCGCCTTTACGCGGTCGATGCGTGCTCGATATCGCGTGTTTGTACGTGAATGGGGCGCAGCTCAAATAATATTATCGACCGATAACGGGAACGGAAAAGTAATCCGGCACTTGGAGTACCGCTCGGACATCCAGATATTCAGGTGTTGGTGTGCTGCTTGGTTATCGCCGTTGCGATAGCGGCTTTACGTATCGGCGATAGCTGTGTGTATATATATATATGGGTGTATGCGCGTATCGGAGTAGGAATACCGTTGGTCAGCGAGGAGATTCGCGAAAACGAGTAGAAAGACACAGGAAACGGTCGTAAGTGCAGGAACCGTACGATAAAGTAATGACTGATAATAACGACTGATAGTTAAAATTTTTCGTACCGTGAAAATATCAGTTACACTCGAGACGCTGTTAAACGGAGACCCCGATTGTGAAGCGTAGAAACTTGGTCACATTTAAGAACTTGTTGGACGTGAGTGACGCAATTGCTCACATAAACGGAATAGATATGTTAGACAAGAGGCTATATGGTACCCACGTGAACAGGTCCCATAGCACATATGTTAGATATGGGAGAATCACCACGTGTCCTGACTGTGTATATATATGTATACATAAAGGAGACGTAATTGTACTCGAACGTTTCACGGCATCGGTCAGATCCACACCATAGACAGTAAATACATAAAGACAGAGAAGTCAAATGGACTAATGGTATACTCGGATGACGCGAGTCGATTAGGTAGAATACATTATTGAGTCGTCCATTATCGCTATCGTGAGTTCAAAGAAGTTCGAACGGGATCTAGAGAAAAGAGAGAGAGAGAGAGAGAGAGAGAGAGAGAGAGAGAGAGAGAGAGAGAGAGAGAGAGAGAGAGAGAGAGAGAGAGAGCGCGATCCCAGTGCCATTGACAGGAGTACAATAATAATTATCCCGGGAAATCATAGAGGCGCTGCAGTCGGGTCTTCCTCGAGCTTCCACTCTACGAAATTCGTAACTAAAGTCGAAGGTGGATTTATTTGAGGTTATAAAAGAGTTCCTTTATCGAGAACCAAGGATGTCCCGGGTAAGTAGGAAATTGTGTAGGACGCGATCGACTATCGTTCGGCATTGCGATCCTCGGCGCTATCGGCAACATAGCAGCGAGCAACGGCAGCAAATAGCAAGGCAGACCAGCAGCAACAGCACTATGAGTTAGCAATAGCGGGGAGCAGCCACCGGCGAGGTCCGACCAAGAAGGGCAGCAGCATCGAGGACCAAGAGGACGACATGGAGGTCAAGCAAGATATAGGGAGCCGTACGGGTATGTAAGTAAATGTTGTACAAGCCACTAAGGCAACAATATAATGTAACCTGGTGCGCGTTACGGTACCCGTGATAAAGACGCCGGAGCCAGCAAGGGGACGATATGCTCAAACGAGTAAGGGAGTTCAAGGTCGCGCGGTGCCTCTTATCCTCATGAGCTGGGTCTCTTTTGGATGCTGGCTCCCATTTCTATACGCTATAGAAATCTTGAAAACCTATAGTCACACTTTGACGAAGCTAACCTCACTTTTTAACGTTCGCGATAACAAACCGTTAAGTCGGTATCATTCATCAAACCCGTAAAGAACATCAGGGTCTAACCGTCTGGTACCTTATACTGCGCGTACGCAAAGTGGCTTGTTCCTTTCACGAAGGTCAGGTATACATAACGCGTACCCTACTCAGAAGCCTTGCTCCAGATTCATCGCGAACGTTTAGCGCGTATAATCCGGTTATCTTCGTTATCCCGCCAAAGAGAGAGAGAGAGAGAGAGATTTAATGAGCAATACACGACGGTCGACCTTGCGACCGCAAAGGCGTTGAGAATAAAAATTGACGAAGGAGCTTCCTACGTTCTTGGTATGTATCTACGGGTGACTTGAGTGCGAATAAATATGCAAGCTAAAACCGCGATCCAGCCTTCTATAAATATGCATGTTTTTCGTAAGGGGATTCAGATTCGTTTTCAGCTCGTTACGTTGCCTCCTTAAGATTCTCATGGGGGGGACGCGGTCGTAATACTCTGGCCGTATGCGAATCGTCGGATGATCCTGAAGGAAGGACGCTTCCGTCAAGGAAAAGTTTATTATCGGATTCATGTGCGTAGGAGACGAGAAAAAAATAGTAGGAAAAACATTGAGCAGTGGAAGGCACGTGTTATGGGTTTGATCGGTGCGCATATCAAGCCCAGGGTTAAAGGACGATCCCGGACGCGGATGGACGCCGATGGACGCCCATATAGACAAACATGGATGTGCTCGTAGACGTCTAATAGGCATATATAGATATAGCTGAGAAGACCAGAATAGGACACGAGGTGTACATATATACATACAGAGAGACAGAGAATTCTCTCTTAGGAATCTTACGCAATGAATTATTGCAGCGAGCGACACGACGCACCAGGTATCCGTCGCTCGTGCGAACGATCATAGAAACTCGTATAGTTTCAAACCTTAAAGCGTTTACGCTGACATAACCTTACGCTGAGTACGCTATAGCCGGACTTTAACGTTAGCATTCCATTATGTAGCCGTATGGAGCCGTTACGTCGTCGCGACGCCGAACGGTCCTTGCGACACGCTGAGAATCCGGAAGCCAAATTTAAACGACGTTTTAGATTTGAATTCAGCTGATACCTCAGGCTGGACGTAACACAACGTAATAGGATTATCTTGTGCTTTTTGTTTATTTTTGTAAACTGTGCCAAATACCATATATGACTAAATCGATATCGAAAGCAGCTCAGTGACGTCACTGCCGGAGGCTATAATAATATCGTTATTTTCGCGTATATTTGGAGAATCGACGTTTCGTGAGTGAAAAGAGAGAAAAAAAGGAGGCATAAAAGAACCGCCGAAAATGCGTGCTTCACGCTTTACTCTTATATCGGTCGAACTGCTTCCAATTCCAGTTCCGAAGACTCGAAAGTCTTGAAATACGAAGTTGCACCTCGAGCACAGTTATTCGCGTATGTAGGCGCGTGTATGGTTGTTCGACGAACGTATCGAGCACCTCCGTCACGTAACCTCATTTGAATGGCAGGACGTTACGCATCGAGCGCGAAATAACAGTCCTTTAAACGGTCAATTAATAACAGACTTTTATTCTGATGCTTTTGTTTTTCGCATATCTGCATATTCATTTTTTTTTTTTTTTTTTTCATTCGCATATATCACGAGAATACGTCTGTACGTAGTTCACAGCAGCTCTTGGTAGATGCTCGTGTGTAAGCAAGCAAAGATTATTTTCAAGTCCACGACTGGTCTACAGATCCCCATTGAACTGGTCCAGACATAGCTAGTACCACGACAGGACATCAATTTTCATAGTAAAATATTCTACCGTAAGCTTTAATTTAATGTAAAAAAATTTTAAATTTTCCCGCTTCTCCTTTCCCTCGCACCATTCGCCAATTTACAATCCACACCGCGTACAGCCTATCAGTCTCCACTTCCGCGATGAAGTACCGAGTTCAACGCACCATGAAAATGACGCACGCTGCAGCAACAGCAGCAATTAAAATCATTCGGTCCTCGTACCCGCTTCGCTTCCACATAATCATAACCCCACGTGTAATTAGGATTAATTAACTAGAAAGCGCAAATTAAACGAACGATCTCTCATCTCGGACTCTGTAGGAAGCTGCTTCGCGATTGCGTAACCGGCCCCTCCTCCCCGCCGGTACCGATCGTCACCGCAATCGGCAGATTCCACGCAGGTCCGGACGATAAACAAAATCTCTCATAGGTTACAGAGAAAATTACAAGAAGCCCCAGAGGCCGTTCTCATCGGGTGAAAGGATCGAACCTGCCGATTCATTATTACAAAACGAAATTATTGTTTACACGAAGTCGAACCCGGCTGCAGCACCGTTAAAAATTACTATCCCATGATCCGTGCGCCAACCTGCCAATGAATTATTCAGCGTGCACATAACCCGCGACTTCTAAAAAGTTATTCGATAACCGGTAGGGGATTTATTGAAAATTTCACGTCCTATTTTAAAATCAACAACCTCGTCCGTTCGCTTCGAAACTTCGATGATCCTTCTTCCTGCCACCCTGTATCCTTTTTCTTTTTTTTTCAATTTTCTTTTTTACAGTCTACGAGTCAACCGGAGGCAGATTACGATTAGCACGGGTTCGCTATGTACACACGAGATCCAACCGGGTTTGATTGTATAACCGAAAGAGACGTACCTTTCACTCTCGCGCGCAGGTGCACCCGCTCGCACTCACGTGCTTCCACCCAGCTCGCTCACTTCGTGCGCTGCTCTTCCCTCGCTGTGGCTTCTTCGCGATTCAGAAAGGTTACATTAACATGTTACGCCATTGTCTCGGGGTCCTCGCTCCCGTGTTTTCCTTAGGAACGAGTTCGCGCGGCTCGTATTACGTGGGACTTTTTTTTTATCCTGATATTTCGAAAGGGATTTCGCTTCGACGAATTCACATGATTATATACATATATATATACGTATATATATATATATATATATACGCACAGTACATTGTATATACATATAATAAATGCACGCATGCGGATCGTGCACCAGATATGCCTACGAGGTCTAGTCCGTATATTCTCATCAGATCTTCTTCGAGACACCCGAAGTCAAAAACTGATACGGGACAGAATAAATGACAGGGACATTTCTTACGAAGAATTTATAAAAACTTTGTTTTTTTTTTCGAATTTTCTTACTGCGAAATCTTCTACCTTAGTCTGACTCTTGTACAGGTTATAGATCTGTATATATGTATGTGTGAAATAAGGCCTACAGGTAGAGCAGGTCAGGTTGCCTTTGCAATTTGTCTAATTGACAATCCGATAGAGGTAATAAATTATCGAATTAGAAAGGCACACACCGGTGGATCTGATCGATCGATATTACAGCGACCTTCTGCAGATCGATCTGATCGCGCGGAGGTCCTTTAAACGAGCTACGGTAATGTAGTAGGAGACATTGAGAACGGGAGGTTTTAGGTTGGCCGATCGTAAAACCTCGAATCTTACTTTGCATGTACATGGACTTACGTATGTAGACCAGATACACCTAGTAGGTATGATCGAATTGAAGTCAGATCCGGTTTTGTACCAAGTCGAATGAAGTAACGATAGACACTGCTAAACCAGGCTAATCGAACTCGCGGGTAATGCCGACGTGCCTCTATCGTTCTTGTATACTTGTATATGGTACCTATATACATATATATGTGTATATGTTCCATTCCTTCCCAGGAATAATCTCCACCTTCATATACGACAATGTTATCTTACTTTCCGGGAACACACGCGTAACGCACTTGTATGGAATGCCTTCTATTCGTAATCCCATTGTAGCCCCTATGGATAATGAAAGTATCAGCCGGATATGAGACACCTTAGGTGCGACACTTAAGCTCTTTATAATTTGATGAAACTAACGCTTTAAAATATTGCCGAGAGTATATCGGCCTGTAGGTAAAAGACGTATTATAAGAATTTACAAGGTTATCGAACCGATACCCTCTTGCCATTATTCGCGAGCAAGGGTTATTGATGATGTGTTCAGGCTCTGATCTTCCGGTCGGCTAATCGCCAGATAGATACGTGAGTCTGCTGGTAGAACTTGAATTTCTGAAGTGAGATGACGACGACGATGATGGGAGTGAGGGAGATGAAGAGATTCTAAGAGAAAATAAAAGGGCTGGAAAAGTGCGATAGACAGCGATCAATGATTACAGTGCAATCTAATCAACCTATATAACCAGTTTATATATATATATATAAGTATATAGAACTTAATCAAGCTCTATAACGTGCATCAATAATTTCATTGACCATAAGGTTTAGCAAGTGTCTTAGGTGACACTTTGAATTGATGTCATAACGATGAGGAACAAGAGTTCAGATTAGAGGGAGAAAGCTGGATGATACAGAGAAGACTATTAAGATCAAGCTACGATCGAATCCGATTAGGTAATTGCATCAGTAACGAGATAGTTATAGGATCCTCTCTCTCTCTCTCTCTTTCTTTTTTTTTTCTCAGCTGGTAACGTCGTCCGCGAACCGAGCCAATGAAAGCAAGTCTAAGAATCTCAAAGAAAAAGGAAAAGCGTCGGGGTAGCTATATCAGGACGTCATATATACCTATATAGTCGTATAGGAACGTGCCTTTGGGCGTCGCGCTATTTCAATTAATTGCATCGGTAACGAGCTAACAGGGACGCCCTAGCAATCCGAGCCGGTTGTCGAAACGCAAGGTTGTTCCTAACGCATAACGCAGAGAGCTGTATACGCGCACGTACGGATATATATATGTATATATAACGATATACAGAGCAAACGCACATACCAAGTACATAAGCTGGTAGCTGATAGCAGGAGGGGCTGTTTCGAAGAAGACACGGGGAGCGGGTCGCAATTAAGTTAATTAACAAAAATAACAGATGCGTGATAATTGTCCCGGCCTCGCATAGCGCACCCACTGAAAACCCTTAGTATCTGCTGTTTCACGTGATAGTTTTAAACGAGAGTCCGATGCGCAGCTGCGCAGGCGCATTGCGCAGAGGACCATTCCTCGTACGTAACCTATAAAACCGATAATGAATTAGCGCTTGCAAACCACGTAGGAAGTAGGGCTCGAACCAGGAGCAGAGGGAGGCAGGAGAAAGCCAAGGGAGAGAAAGGCCTGGAGAATATAAGAAAAGGAAGACAGAAAGGGCAGGTCTGGACAGTGGCCAACGTAGGAAGTGGCAGCAGCCTCTCCGCGCAGCCGGCGTGTTCCTTCGTCTCGGTTCGTCGACCGCGGATGGAATGCAAGGCATAACCTACCGTAACACCACGACGCCACGCCAGCCACGGACCTACTGCAACGGCTTCGATCTATTCCAGCAACCAGCGACCAACCACCTGTGCCAAGGCATCCTAAGTCGACGGAACCGCCACCAACCTCAGCCCCGTGGTACTAGAGCTACGACTACCCTAGGCTTGTCTAGGATCACGTCCATATCCTTCTTCCTTACTTCGTTCTTGTCATCCATTCCCTTCAAGTCGTACGGAACTTGCCTCTTTCGTCCCAGTCGACAACCCTTGAGCAACGCCCATATCGCCATGAAGATTCTCCTTTAGGAGTAACTGCTCGTAGAGTCTCGAGGCCTTTTATGGAAAAACGGCAATCACCCTCGTCGCACTCTTTTCCACGCACAATCACCGTATCGACGTTCTGATTATCGTGCTTGTCGGAAGCCAAGCAATTCTTGCTAATTATGTTCTTTTTTTCTTTCTAACTTGATCTCTATGTCTTATTCTTTTTTTTCGCTCGTTGATAATGTTTTTTTTTTGTTTTGGAAATATTTACCGGGGTGCTTCTTCTTTGGGTTTGGATAAGTAATATATTTATTCCTACGTGTAAACGCACCTATAGGAATTCCAATGGATGGATGATTCTCGTGGCATAACTATAACTGGGCATAGGTTCAGCAGTGTTCTAGTAACTACTATCCATTCCTGAAGATAATAGTCGTGGAATTAAAAGTGACCATCCTCGATTGTTCTCCGGCTTAGCAGGCTATCTTGGTATCCCTATTGCGGTAATGCAACCGATATAAAGTCTAAGTAAGAGTAACTGGAGTCTGCCTGCAACATCTTTCAGGTGGCAGTAACACGGAGTCTGGTAGATGCGAGTAACGTTAAAAAAATAAGCGCGTCTCTCTCCTATTATAGAGAGGATTCGTTGGCTATTACATCTAGGTATAAAATGTTCGCTAAGCGTATAATTTTCACCGCGACATTAGGCTCTGTGCTAGGTACGCATAACCAGGAGCTTTCACCAGGAAGAATCGTGCTTTTGATTGTTTTCACAGGAAGTACAGTGAAACCACGAGCAACCGAAAGACCCCGAGTGACCTCACGCGAGAACCCCGGGTATAAGGTGATAGGTCGACGGTCTCGTTTTTATTCGGCGCGGTTCGGCCGCGTCCGCGCTTGCTCTCGGAGAGGGCACACACGTGTTGCGAAACTCTAGGAAAGCAGCCAGACCTCGTCCCATTGCCGGAGGAGTATTCTCTAATGCGCGCCGAGTACTATCGCTCCGTCAGGGTGATTCATTCTAACGCGGAATATTACAGGCGAGGAATTGACATAGCCGCGACGATGACGCAAATTTTTATACAAAGAAATTTCCATTCGAAAATTTGTCAAAACCGAGAAGAATACTCGAGGACTGAAATATAGTTAGCACAGAGGGTCGACGGCGAAGAGGAAGAGTGTATGCGAGAACAAAGCGTACAGTTTTTAAAAAGCGCTCAAAGACGGAATCCAGCAGAACGGCTTGGTCATTGAAAACAAACCCGTATAACAAGACGTAAACACGCGACACTTCCGTTCGTGAACAGAGAACGACCACGAGAGAAAAAGAGAGATAAGATCGAGATTGAAAGAAAAAAAAAAAGTAGTCCGCCATGAGAATGACTCACCCTGAAGGAGATCTTTGATTTTCTCCTTGGACCAAGGATGATTCGCACAAATAGCGAAGAATCCGTTCTCCGCTCGATTCTCATATTATTCTCGTAGTGGCATTCCAGCATCCAGCAGCTGGACCGAGTTCCTGTTCTCTAAGGTCGTACCTTATAGGCGATATATATGTATATACATATATAAGAGGAGGGCTCCTCAGATAGGTACTGTCCAGTATGATAAAGAGCACCTACACACACACACGCACACACTTACTCACTCACCCATCTCCCCGTACAGTCCAAAGCTCCATATCTCAAAGCCAAAGAAATTCAAAAGCAAAGATCAACTATATACAGTCAAAGGAAGAAACAAGACTATGACCCAGATAATCCAGATATCAATTAGTACCTGGTAATGAAGGGTCCCGAAGGAACTCTACGTACCCGCCGTACCACTGTCCCGTGTAACGTAGCATATGGGAATATAGGGCTCTGGTCCCGGGTAATAGGATGGTCGAAGAGCGATGTAATATTGTAAGCAGTGGCGCGGTCCGCTTTGAGAGCCAGCAGGAAGTCAGGCAGATCCTATCTGTTGATACTCAATGCGGTATAACTCATTCTCCGTATGGACTATCTTTCCCCATGTATTATCGACCTAACCAATAGAGCGAGTTGGTACCAGTGCCAATAGCCAATAGCCAATAGCCAATAGTCGTTATGACGCGCAAGAGTACCAGCAGTACCAGCAGTACCAGCAGTACCAGCAGGACCAGCAGCACCAGCGCGTCCCGTGATAGGGAATCTGGCCGCATAAGAGTATGTTGGCCACGTATGTTGGTATACGCGTAGCTATGCTATGCTATGTGCTGCGACGCTAGGACCTATGTCACGCTGGGAATACCTAATGGAATGTAGGAATACATGGCTATTAACTCGAGCCCCATAGACTCTCATGGACCTAACCTATACCGATGATAATATCCGAGTACAGTATCGTCATTGACATTTATTATAATGCGACGTAAGCGCGCAGCGACGAATTCAATGTGAATTAAATGTACGGAACGAACATATACGTATATGGCGGATATGCCGAGTTCTTCCAGTGCCGTTAGCTGAGAGCCTCGTGGCCCATATAAGAATTTTTACATAATCACCGCGGACCCTCGCGGCTTCAGAGAATTTCATGTCTGCCAAGCGCCACTTCGCTATCTCCTACGTTGCCGTGAGGAGGATAATACATAAGCAAGTGCGTCATACGTGCGTGTCCCTCGTCTACGCATACATGCGTGTACGAGCGTTCGTGTAAGAATTTATATACATTAAACACCTGTCAGACGCGATTGCGTTACCACACACGCAAATAACTCATAGTTCGTTATTGATAAATTATTCCCGCTCGACGCTGTAACGATCGGTCGCTAATCGGCCATTGGTTACCTGGTGGAACTTTGGTACCGTTTCACGATATCGATTTTGATTAGATTTCGACGCGTTCGATTCGAAGTGGAGCGACCGTCTTATCTGCAGTACAGATACGAAGTGTCCGAGTTTAACGCGTGCTATCTGTAGTATCTCTCATAGTCGTCCTGAAGTTTAACCAAGTGTCACTGTTTCATGTGTATGCATAGCCTATATACATATATACATCATGTGTATGCATAACCTATATACATATATACACACGTAAAAAATAAACTTTGCGAACTCACGTATGTGTAATAAGTAAAGAATCGCCAAGGCATTCCTGGCTAAATTATAGTCATAGAATAAACGCGTACTGGAGTCGTCCGACTCGATTAAGAATGTACAAATTGTACGTGGGCACGGCATATCGATTCCAGGCATAGATCAGAAGGACGGAAGGGCAGCCAAGTAACGTGCATGGTTATGGTATATGGCGAGGGCGGTCCGGAGTCACGAGCTAACCATTTATAGAAGCTGAATCGAAATTCAAATGCCCGATCTGATCGCATTTCCATAGTTTCATCACCGTGCATGCCAGCCTTTAAGGCAACAGCCTATGGGCTGAGCGTTACAAGAGTCAGGCCGACCACAGCGGCGCTCCAGTTCGCATACCTGTGCTTTCGTTCACGAGCTTCGACTTGGCAGGTGGAAATCTAATTAGCATAGTGTTTCCTCATAGATCCTTCCTAGATATTTATAACGTCTTTTACAAATAATTAAAAAAAAAAGAAAAAGAAATTAATACCACGATAATCCATCTGGACGATATTCGCGCGACTCGGTAGAGTCGCGACTGAGGCGAGAGGACCTGCGCGCGCAGCTCAACGGGAAAAAAAAGTTTATACTACGCGCATAAAAAGGAAGCGACATTCTCTTTTGCAATAAATTTAAAGATCTCAGAATTCCTGGATAGATCGGTAACCATCGATCGGCACATCTCGGCAACCACGAAGATCCATAAATCAAGGGTATTGGGCCCAGCTAAAGAAGTCCCAAGATACTCGTCTAGATCACGGCAAATATATATATATATATATACATGTACACATAGACGGCATACGTATTGTTATTGGCAGCGTTTAAAGATCGTACAAGGATAAAACGGGAAAAGAGACAATTATAACTATCATAGTGTTAAATGCACAGCGTCACTCGGTACCATATACACACGATATATCCCGTGTTTGAAACCTTTTTTTTTTTTTATTATTTCTCCTTTTAGTCTAAAAGAGAAACAGTCCGGTCCCACAGTTCAGCGCCGTGTCTAGTCCTCGGTGAAAATGGCGTCCGTCTACCGAGCGACAATAGAATCGAGACTTGTCTCTCGTACGGGCTTTCGCACGCTCCAGAATCGTGACAAGTGTTTTGATATCGACGCCCGCCACGTTTTATTACGTGTAATTGTGATACCCGTCGGACCCCTCGCCGCGTCGATGAATTTGCATATTGGTTTCTCCTGGGAAAGGAGAGGGGGGGCTTCACCTCTCTCGTCGTCCTGGACAACGCGCTGTTACTATTATATGTATACATATATACACATCCTTCGCACTATCCCTAGCTCGATAATATTGCTGACTACGAATCAATATCACACAGAGACATATCCATGACCCAGCCAAGTCAGTTCCCTTTTAACCATAAGGTTCGTTCTCCCCCCCCAATACATAATCGAGACGATCCTCGGTACCGATAACGTGATTGTTTATTAGGTCGCTCGACCTGAGAACGTCTGAACGTCTCTCAGACATCGAACGTCGGTAAGGAAGGAAACGCGTGGCGGATCCGATACACGCCCGAGTATGCCTTTCATAGAGAAGCTTTCATTTTCATGTCGTACGATCCTATCGCTAGGTGTATCTTCCGCATAGACAAGGCCTTGCCTATTACGAGTCAGCGTGTCTGTCCTGTTCGAGAACCCGGCCACTTGGCACTTGCATCCATACGCGACTCGTTCACGGTCGTTCCTTCGCGGCTGTCTCACACTTGCCTTTCCACGAAACGAACTTTTTCGTCTATGTGAAATAGTCACCTAGTTCTGTGCGAGCGTTCGTGACGTCAGGTCTAAATACATTGAAGATGAAAAACGTGTGTAGCAGACGACGTGGATCCTGGTACACTGAACTCGTTCAAACGAAGGCCTGGTTAAGTTTTTTTTTTTTCCCCTAGGATCACGACGGCACCTAAAGCGATAAAAATTTCGGCGGACAATCCTGTACTAAGTACACGCAGTTGGTATTCGGTATTATATTTTTTTTTCAGGTCACCCGTTGCCCAATGTACCCAGTGTTACTGACAATGACTCGCATCGCTAGAAATTAGCGTGAAGAATAGTGCTAATGGCAGAGTTAAAGGCTACATGTAATAAAGGTGGTACCCACATGAAATTCAACAAGGCGATAATACGGCCTCGCTAGAAAGCGATACCTTCTCAGGCCTGGGAGCGAGCCGCGATTGAATTACTGCTATCAGATCTTCGGCAGTCGATCTCCTGGCGGGTCCGCATGTCACGATATCTCATACAGGCTTGTGCATACATATACATATATAGAAAGTATACGAATATACCACGCACGCATACCGCGTGTCTAGTTCACAAAAGAAGCGAATGCGAAGAAGACATAGAGGAGAGAAAGATAATGGATAAGAGGAGATACCCATTGCGAAAACAGCTGATCATGATCCGTAGTGTGTCGCGTATCGTAAAAGACGGTCCTGATTGTCCGTGTCTCTGTTTAGTCGCGTATGTGAAACTTTTCATCACCCCTCCCCCTCCCCCCGCCCCCGTTATTCTTATTATTATTTAATTAAACTCCAAGCGGCATATCCCAAAGGACCTTACGCGTCCACGCTTACCGCTTATGTCCGCCTCTGTAAATTTAACGGGACGATCTTTTCTCTCTCCGGGACAAAAGTCGCGTCGCATTGAAAAACCGTTGCCGCGGTCGTCTCGTTTGATTCGCCAGAAGGTGGACACACGGGGAATGACGAGAGGAACGCGAAGAGCCAGGCGCGATACGGAGGGCACGGGAGACCTCTATTCATAGAACAACAATACCGGGACGCGAAGGTGCCAGACGATGAAGTCACGACGGGCTGGCATAAGTACAGCGACGTTACTACGAGTCAAGAGCGTTTGCCCAAGTCAAATAGCAAACCGTGAGAGTTCGGATTAAATTAAAGAACGAGGTAGTAACGCGAGTCTTTCTCTCGCTTGGGTCACGTGGTACCTTGGTACGATCGTACGGCGTGTACCGGGTGTACCTAACCTCTCGTCTATCAGGGATGCCTTTCAAAAATAGACTGCAATCAATCAGTAGGCTCATTCGCGGAGAGGACATCGTCCTGGAACGATTGAGCGGCTCCCATTAGCGTTAATCAATTAATTGACCGAACGCATCGCGCTTAGATAGTACGTTACTCGCTTGGGTTTTTTTAACCTTATAGGTATAACTATATATGTATGTATGTGTATACATATACGTATACGCGCTCATGAATCCTTGAACTCGACGCCGATCCGTCCGCTGATGGACGCCGCCGATTCGGAAATCCCATAGGACCTCACGATTCTTCGATCGATCACGTGACTCACTGTCATCGCGTTATTGGGAAGTAATCGGGCTGGTTCTCACGAAGAGAATGTGTACCGGCTTCCAAAGTAATGAATTGGCAAGAACAATGGTCGACGTCTTATCTAAGCCACTAGGCCATGACTGGGCTGGAGCAATGCGCCGCGTCTACTACGAAGGACCTTTCAGTCGTTACTATTAACCTCCATTTCTCTACTGTATATTGTACAGATACTACCAGTCTTATCCGTAACTATGTACACTCCGAGATTACCGATAGTATTGACAGGCAGTACGGTTTTCTGATATCAGGATACTTTTACGTATCGCACTGCAGTCTGAATGGATTGATCTTATCTGTAGGGAGTGGACTTGTTGTCACGTGATTCGTCAACGAAGGTTAAATTATTGAAAGTCTTCGGTATAGATATACTTGCGTGTGTACCAATGCGATTTGACGAGCAACCTTTATACACGGGTGAACTTTTACCCGAGACCGGCTGGCTTCGAATAAATTGAATACCCGTTCCGGAGAGGGGAGGGGAGGGGAGGGGGGTGTATGTCGTTTTCATAATGACGGGACGGTTTCTGCGTGATCTTTGATTTTGCAAAATTTTTATAATACATACAGGGTGTACCGATTAATTGTCGTGCGGTCGGACTTAAAAATTGTAATTCAAGTAAAAAAAAAAAAAAAAAAAAATCATATCGATCAATCGTATCGATGGTAAATTGGAAATAATAAAACGTAATCCCACGATATTCTAATTACTTTGCGAACACCCTGTAGTATGCTTTAAGTGTATAAATCTACGAGTAAAAAATGATACACTCAAGGGTCAATTCTTATAGGGAATATTCTTCGGATTCGCTCTTCGACTCGCGGCTCGCGAGAGTTGGCATAACCGCGCGCCCGGTCGCCCAGCCAGATGCTGGTATTATATATCTCCGAGCATGACTGCTTTCTCTCGGCCCCGGGGTTCGCAGGACTGACCCGCCGCCATGTTACGGAGATTGATTGCTTTATCGGTAATTAGCTTGGCGGAGCAAAGTCAAAGCTTCATTCAAAAGATATTGCACAGTGCGAACTTGTTTCGATGAAAAAATTATGCCGGGTTCACAGAGTTCAATACGAATCGTCTGAATTTTGAAATCGTCCGATCGTCGACGACGTGAATAAAAAAAAAAAAAATTTTTTTTCTCTTTCTCTTTCCCCTCGATACGTCTCACCCAATTTATTAAAGACACATGGTTCCAGCAGATTCCTGTTTCGTTCTAAAACTTGATACTCGTATCTGGAGTGAGATTGAGATAAATTATGTCACTCGTAATTGCCTTCTGAGATCATCAATTTACTAATGTATTCAATATCGTAGATCGCATTCGTTTCGCAAGCGGACGCCGTGTCCCACTTGTGCGCAAATTGGTGGTTTCGCTTATTAATGACCATATACATATATACACGTACGATATATACGAACGTGTTAAATGGATATTTAATCGATGCGTTTTCGGTACGACCAACCTGCCGATTCTCAGGCCGGACCTTTCACCTCGACGCGTTAGTCACGACTTCCATTTCCCGTTCGTTGTTTTCGTGCATCACGTTTCACGTACATTTCAGGAGGCAGAATCGACGGGCATTCAAAGAAAGCGAAACTAACGAGAGGGTCGTGTCGATTGGCCACCATTAAATTTGAATATTTACAGCCTCGTTTCGTGTCACACTTAAGACGACCTATCGAAAGCGAATAGTCGATAATCAAACGATAACTACAGTAAATCACGGCTAATCAGTTTTAAATGGTAATCGCTCCACATAAAAAGCAAGCAGTTTGTAAATGACGACTAAAATATATTTACGAGACTAATGAAATATATAACGTCAAAAAAGTGTTTTTTTTTTTAAACAAAAAAATCAATAACGATATTCTAAAAGGAAAAAAAAAAAAAATCGATACCCGTTACAATACCGTATCGCTACGTGACCACGCACTGTGTATTACGACAATAGCACAGCGAGTTGACAACAAAAGATTTTCCTTTCGCAAAAACGACAGGAGAGTCGCGCGACTCTCGCGCGTATAACTGATAAATGAATTAAGTCCCCATAATGCAATACGGTGGTGATTCGCATGTGCGCCACGTTTCAGCGAAACCGATCGCGCGACTCTAAGAGCCAAGCGGCCGTCGGGTCTAGCATAACAGAGAGCGTCGAACGCCCGGTCGAGAGTAACAGCGGCAAGCGTCGCGGCGACAGAAAAGCTCCGGCGGACGTTGAGAGTCGTACTGTATAATGTCGGGTTCGAAAAGCCGTCGGTTCTAAAAATACGGTACGCGTAGGCACGGCGCATAAGTCGCGAATAATACGGTATTTTATATTCGCGTACGTGAGCGCAGCGTAAGCAATATACACGCCCTGACTATAAGGCATATTCAGTATGAAGAGTCTTTGTTCCGTGTATAGTACTAAGCTAATCCTCCACCCCTCCCCCCTCTCTCTCTCTCTCACACACATTACGGTTTAACAAACCAAAACAAATTCTTAACTTAATTCTTATCTGTCCTTACCTGCGCGAGCTGTTCGGCACTGTTACGGTACCCGAGAGAATTATCGAACTGCGACCATATTGGCTAATTCGTAACGAATTAAAGTGACCTCAAATAACAGACAGTAGAAAGAGTGTATAGCATGAAAATCGGCTAATGAAAGAACGACGAGGACCGCCCCGTGGCGCTAATGCGCCAGAACCTAATGATTCTCGTGAATTAAGGCGTGACGAGTGGCTTCGTTCTACGAGCAGCGCCATGACAGCCCGATAACTACGAAAGTCAAAACAGACCGTAAGCACGAAGCACGTAAGTCACGCGGACTGTATAAATGTAAAAGAAAACAAAACGCGAGATAATAACGCAAAGTAAGACATTCGTATTCACATAACACCGGTAATAAAGGACTCTGCGATGTCTTCCCTAATGGATTTCACAATTTGACGCATTGTTGTCGTTATAGCGCTTTCTATAGAGTCACGTGATCCGCTCGTATCTCTATATATCGATTATGTTTATATTATATGAATTCAATCGAAGGAATCGTGTTTGCCTTTCCATCGAATTATTGCATTGCGATATCGTGTACGATAGATATACGTATATATAGATATAAAGGATAAAGAGCGTAATGTCTACGTACACGCAGCGCACGCGCACGAGAATATCCAACTGGTGGTCTCTTACTTGACTTGCTCTCTTTAGAACGGCGTTGCTCGAACGCCTTGCCACTTATAGCTTTATGACTTTCAGGCTGTTTTCATTGTTTTCGTTATTTTTATTCTGCCTTTGTATCGGCTCGCACTCGATTTATTTACAGGCCGTGGCTGCACTTGATGACTCATAGCTAGCGCCATTACACGCGGCATATAAATATCGATACCCACCCTTCTTCCCCTAGTCGATGAGCGTTACTGCCTGCGTGCCAAAGGATTTACAAGTATGAAAAAAAAAAAAAAAAAAAAATAGAAGTTAGTCCGAAGCTCGAATTCGATTAAAAATCGTACATAATTTTATTATCGACGAAATGAACACTATATGTATATATTTATATATTAATTAACGACTCCATCCCCGTAAACGTCTAATTAGTAAAATACCGGCAAGTACCGATTGGCATAACCCCGTGCCTTTTAAATTCCACTTTAATTATTCACTTTCACCATAAACGATCGACAACGCAGGGAGGGAGATACTTTTAAGTGAAGATTTACGCACTGGCTTCAAGTCACGCGTGGCATTTTCAAAATGCCTACATGCTTCAATGCAATATACAAAAGTGGTCGAACGACCCCACGGACATCAATCACTATAAAGGAGTGTAAAATGCGTAAAGAAACGTGTAAGAGATAAAGAAAGAAAAAAAGAAAAAAAAAAGAAGAAACAGAAAAAAAAGCAAAGAATACAAGCACTCCAGGTATACACCCGTCCCGTTTCTGGAATTGTCGACGCTCACTGTAATCTGCTTTCTACTATATACTCCGGCGCATAAAAAGTGATCTTACGCCAAGACACGAAGCACTCGATCCGGTAGGTTGGTATACGGGTGCCATCGCGGATCGTTTGCTCTCGTAATTTCTTAGCGGTTTTTGCGACTCCTCGCGGGAGACCAGGCTAAGAGCCTTAAGGCTAGTTTTTAAGGTCGAGGCGCGCAGCGCCCATAATTAGCGTATCACTTTCGCCGATGATTGGCGACACCGTGCGACCGCCCCGAGCCTCTAGTAGAACTGCTGCGCGGCCGCATCGCAGAAAACACAGTGAGAGTCAGTGCGATCCGTACAGCACGAGAAACCGCTTTCTACTTGCATGTTTCATGCACTTAAGGATCGACCTCGTATTGCACCTTGTGCACCATCCGCAACTGGCTACCCCGATGGGAATGGTATAATTCTTTTTTTTTTTTTCTTCCTCTAATTTGCCATTAGAACTTTGAGCCAATTTTTGTAGTTTTGTGAACGCGTTTTTTACGGTCAGTTTTTAAAACTGTGCCAGTGACAGAATGATGATAGGAATGAAAATTATTAAGTCAGACCTTTCGAGCAGGTAAGGGAAATTGTCGACTGCCATATCGATCTTTGATAATTCAATCAGCCAATCGGCCGTGCTCGCGTGGCGTTCTATCGATCGTCGAAGATCGACAGGCTTTCTCGATAATAAGAAAATTGCATGGAGCCAGGTAGTTCGGTTCGATTAATACTTGCGGATGAAGTAAACGGAAGTTAGCTGGGAAAACGACGGAAACTGAACTCTCTATGTCGATTTCTTGGTTATGATCGATACTATGCCGGACACGCCTATCCTTACCGTCGTCGTGGATACTTTCCAACTTTTCACCACGTTACAGACTTCACGTTTCAAAAGAGGCCTTTCCATTCCGTCGCTATTATTCGACACGATTCACCGAGCCGCGATGCGCTTTGCAATTCCTTTCTTTTTCTTTTCCTTCCATTGCGATTTCAGGTTATCGTTTACCTGCGGCAGTACTTTTCTCGGTAACGAGGATTTTTACGGGTATGTGTGCGAACCTTTAGAAAAATTTGTTCAACATTTTTATTTTCCTATTTCAAATCGTCCCTTACCTTCGTACGGTTCAACGGATTCGAAAAGTCCCATCCTGGCGCCACAAAGAGGTATCCGCACTTGGAGATCTTCCTGGATGCCTGTAACAAATAACAGATGCCATTTAAGGAGAAGGCTCAAGGTGAGTTCACACTGACAGTTTCGAACATAAATATTCCATTTGTCGGTAACGGAAGCCAATCAACTTATTCCCTATCTACGTTCTCTCTTTCTCTCTCTCCCTCTCTCTCTCTCTCTCTCTTTCTCTCACCAATGGTTCAGACACTCTCTTCGTAGACTGGACATTATTATGCGTCAAAGAGGTTTAGGCGTATTAGAGAGACAAAATGGCCAGGTATATTCACATACGGACACAAATCACGTAGGCAGCTTTATCTCTAAAGAATCGCTAGACATCTTCTGGCATTCATCACAAGACACCTAACCGTGCATTCTTTCCTCGTAAACTAGGCAGCACTTCCTCTATACCTTTTCCTATGGGCCACGGCTGAGACTAGAATCTACCAGCAACCAGTAGACAGGTACTTGTTTCACAAACGCGTCACAATGCGTCTCGCGAAGAAATTACTATTTTATTTTTATTTTTCAACGTCAGCTATAGCGATACCACGATCCTAGGTATGTGCGTATATTCAATCAAGAGAATAAATAATAATCCCACGCACTTGGGAACGACCTTCCTTTTAGCCATTAACGTTCTAGTGCTAAATCAATTGGATATGCGTTTCTACGTTACACGGAGAAGACAGGAAGAAAAAGCAGTGCCTAAAAATAACTCGCTAAGAATCGGGTTTTCATTGAGCGACGAGCGACTTCATTTATCCCCCTTATCTCGTCTGGTTGTTTAAGGCTGCTGGAATATCGACCAAGGGTGCCTACGAGAAATCTTACTTTTTATTAGCAGCATCGATTCTCCGCAGACTCGTCATAAAGAGGCGTGCACACGTCACTTTCGCTGGCCACGAAAAATCATGTGCAGCCAGCTTTATATTGTACATATATATATCAGAGACTGGTATATCGTGATAAAGTCTACGTATTAACTACATATATATATGGTATTTATCTGGGAGTCGTTATACATATATGACAGAGACGAATAAAAACAATTCCTTATAAAGCAGATTGTTCGACTGATTGCACAATTTTTACTGTTGCCGAAGCAGAGTCTATTCGTCGGGAAAAAAAAAAGAATTATAGCCTAATTTCTTTTCCTATAGACGAAAATAAAAATTTACTATACTAAAGCGGAGAGACGACGTTTACGAAGAAGGCGATACGGTTTGTAAATGAATGATAACGGTAGGAGAGCAAAATTCGTGCAAGAGAAGGCGAAGCTACGCGGCGAAGAAGAAAAAAAAAAAAAAAAAAGAAAAGAAAATATTTGCTCGATTTTATGGGGAAATAAAGAAACCCGTTCCGACACTGAGCTGGTCTCGTCACCTATAGGTAGTGTAACCTCACTTATACTGCGCCGGAGAACAGGCTCTTTCTTTTGAGTAAAATTATGACTCCTTGTATGGAATAAGATTGGCTTGCCCCTGGCTAGACCAAAGAATCCTCTGACCACGGACAAAACCTGAGAATCTCTTGTGCGAGGTTTTATTTTACTTAGTTCTGTACTAGCGGACTAGTGCGCCGGGCCAGTGACGTCATTGTTCAATCGCTATCTCTTGTTAGTTACGGATTCCACGTTAACGGCATCTTTCTCGGAGTGATTAAGAGGTGAAAGTATTCACTATTAGATATCGATAAAAAGATGCAAAGGGATTAACTTTAGAAGTTCCGCTGGCATTTTATATTCTCATTGCGCGTAATCGAGAATAAAGCGAAAAGAAAATTATATGGAACGTCTATTACAATGCGAAGAAGATGCTTTTACCGGGCGCCATGATGCAGGGACGTCGAGAGTACCGGCAGCGCTGTTTTATACGTAGCGTCCGCTACCGGAACTACGCTCCAGTTCGTTAGTCGCTCTTGATTATCGTTAATTAATGACGAATTCATTAGAAGAAAACGATCGCTTACCATAACCGTAAATCCACGAGGTGGACGGTGAAATCGAAAAGGCTGATCTCGATGAACGGGATTCGCGGATCAGTGTCGTTTATTAATGAAATCGATCGTTGAAAAAAGGATGAAACGAGAGAACTGTTTATCGGTTTTCACTCGCGTATAGAAGCCTGTTTGTGTCTTGGTCGACGCGGGTACACCGGTGTGCGCATGCGCAGCGTGTAGACTGTCAGGATTTTTATACCATACGGAACGATCGAATGTTCCATGCTCTGTTTAACCACTTCCCGTCGGATTTTAAATTATTTCCGGTCAGTCCTATCGACGCTGCGCTAACACAATTAACATCCGGAATGAAGTAAATGGATTTTGTGAATGATACGCGTCGACGAAAATTACGGATGTAAATATAAAAATAACTACACGTAGATCGACAGACCTAACAAAAGTCATCAGATCGTGTCTCGCGCGCATTTTCTTTCTGACTTTTATTAAGTAAATCAAACCGGAAGCATAATACAACTTTGCGCTGTACTCCTTGAACTCGTCCTTGACACCGTTCCTGAAGTCCTCGAGAATCCTTTTTTCTTTTCAAATCTACGAATAAGGTCGCTCATGGATCCCACGCCAAAGCGCAAGTAAGGCCGATTGGTAACGCGTGGGTGTTTCGTCCCTGCGTCCAGTCAGCAGCCACTTTACACTTAGCGAACATAACAAAGTAGGAATTAGCGCAATTAACCATCCTATAACCATGAACCTCGTTAGCCAATCAGAGCATATCGTCGGGGAGACCGACCAATGAGAATTTGCCGTTAGAACGAATAATTCAATATGTCCTCGGTACAGTGTTTATTGGCAGTACACAATGTGCGTAACGCTCGTGCTTTACTGAATTTAACACGGGGACGCCAGACTCTCGCATTAAAGCCAATTTCGAACGAGGGTCGAGCGTTCCGGTCTGCGATTACGTTTCGCAGTGAAAATACACCGGAAGCTTAATCGCAGAACACAATGCACTATATACACGACGTGGGTCAAATTTCCACGTTACACTACAAAAATTCACTCTACGGATAACGCAGGCTAAAAATAATTTTTATAGGTACAAGCATTCCTTGTAAATTCGTGCTAATACCATAGTAAAGCTTCCTACTATGCATCTCCTGACTGAAAGCTGTGATTGGTTCCAGTAACGGGGGGGTCAAACTCCGGACACCGGATGTGGCTATGCAGTCGACGAGACGCGTGAGACTCTTCTGCACGCATAGGCTTCCCCGTAGGAAGGTACAGTTACTTAAAAAAAAAAAAAAAAAAAAAATAAAAGGCCAGCAAATAATTCCCCTACGTTCCAATGAAGCCCACGAAATTTTTCCAAATCCTCGATAAAAATGATCCAGGCCAATGTAAAAATGACGCTAACGATCCTTATCGATTTGATAATAATTTCCAATGAAAGGATCCATACGGGCATTAATCGAATCTTAGTGAAGCGTGACAACTTGTTTAACTTATAATCGAGAGATTCACCACGGCGCTGATAGGCGTCTTCACGGGATGAATCTTAAGAGGAACTTGTCAAGGCTCCTTGCTCATTGGTTACTACCTATTCCATGACCGAGCCAATCCCATCCCTCGATTTTTGTAAGATCGTTTCCAAGCCGGCTACACGCGACGATCGATTTGATGCATGACCCTTTTTTTTTAATTCTCATTCCGGAACCCAACCTCCACTTTTATTGCCGCAGCATCCAGCAGCATCGACTTAACTCCCGTACCAGTAAGTTTACCCAGGACGTCATTGTGCCGCACTGTACTCCAATCTCCATAGGACGTGTATCCTAGGCAACCGACGTACTCCTATAGACAAACGTCATAGACGGATCGAAGGGGTCCTGAGGTTGCTGCGCGCGGACAGCGCAATCTTCTCTGTAACCCGGTAAAATCTAATCATGACCGCAAGACTTTCTATCTAATTATCGGAAAGGGTAGAGAACGGCCGAGGATCGGCGCCGTCGTTAAATTACGTTGGCGTCGTCGCAGCTACCGCTGCGGTACCCCGATGATATCATCTTCGAGGAATAGTTCTCTATACCTCCGGGTACATATATATATATACCTAAGCAAAAGCCGGAGACACGCCTAGAGAGGACGATTCTCTATTGGTTACTCCATAGGCTTCTATGACTATATAGCAAGCGGAAGTTACGTGAATCTTGAGAGCCAAGCCCACGCGATTTCAAAGATTGGCTGTCTTCTGTATTATAAGAGGGAAGATCGTCGGCACAAGATACAACCCACTGTACGGTTTCTATGGGAGAAAACGACTCTTCGATCTCGAATGAATTCGACAGACTTCCGTTCCTCTTGGGACTGATGGAAAAAATGCGTGACGAATTCTCCGGCAAGGTCAACCCGACGTAGACCCGAACGAAAGGCTTCACGAAGGGATCTGTGGTCCAGGTCGGCCTTCCGGAGGTCGCAAAATTCTCGTCTACCATGATTGCCGAAACGTTCCAAAATGTATGCCATACGCAGAAATCCTTTTACGATGCATATTGAATTCTTTATTTACAACATTCATATACGCGTGACACGACGTGTTGTAGGTATACGGGAATACAGGATTCTAATCGATTCTCAAAATTTCAGCGAAACGCGTGAACCTTGTGGTACCGTGAAAATCGAACATTCATATTTTATACGTATATATCCGCTATCAAGAAAACAATTCGCAAGATGCGGCGATTACGCGTTGCGCAAAGGATACACGGCTGACCCAACCGATTATTATTACCAGCCTCTCACGTTTTGCAACAACAATACAGCTGTGCATACAGACGCCAGCGAGTTACCCAAGAGAGAAGCGTTGGAGGTCCCAAGACGTGGGATCGAAACTCCCTAGCGCAAGAAAGAGGCCGCACTCTCTTGTATTCCTGTGTTTCTCTTTTTTTTTTTTCCCCTATCTCTTAGCCGTACGATAATTACCGGTTGGCGGCTCCCGTCCGCCATTATTCCGCGTTGCGCTAACGAGGAATACAGTCGAGGTGAGAATGGTGGTTTTCCTTGTGGCAAAAATACGAATAACGAAAAAAAAAAGAGAACCCAGAATAAGGGGGAAAAAAAAGGAGAAAAAAAAAAGAGTAAACCGCACAACCGCCAGACGTAGTCCGAAATTCCCACGCGGATTCGTTCTCGCGGTAACTCCCCTGTGATCTCTGGTCTCTCATAGAAACCCACCTAAAACCCACAGAAAATGTTCGATGAAAAAAAAAAAAAAAAAAAGTTGACGCCAACGTATGTATGTACACCCGAGCGCGTATAGGACGCGTTGTGTCTCTCTCTCGTAATAAGGTTCCCGCGTGTCTCTCGCATATATAATATTGCGCACATAATATATATCGAGCATGTGCAATATGTCGGTACATAACGTGTACACCCTATACATATAAATATCGCGATGCGCACTTGTCGAGATGACTGGGTGAGTCCCGTGGTCGTGACTGCGTTAACGCCCCGGGCAATGACAGCTATAGGCGCAACTGCAACTAATGCCACTTTTCTCCGACGTCGCCGTAGCCATTTTCGTCGAGCGGCGTACACGGGCGACGTCCACGAACTATACTTATGCTTATTGTGCGGGCGACGCTAGCAGCGATATAGAAGCGAACGGGCAAGTGAGCGAGGACCCGTGTCATTTGCGTCGCTTCGTTGGCTATCCACGTTAAATCTTCTATATCCCCCCAGGAAGACACGTTCTCGGATGTATATCACAGCTAGAAAGAAAGGAGAGTAGGTATTCGCCTCCCCCGGTAGTTCAACACCGGGGACAGCGATGCGGGCGTGCACGGATACCATAATGCCCATCTACGTGGGTCCCCGGGCCCCCCGAGAAGAGGAGACACGTATAGGAAGCCACGGTTAGGAGTACAGAGAGATTACGTTGGATCCATATATATATATATATATTCAAAATCTTCGAAGAAGGAACGAGGCTGGGTAGAAAATGAGAATCTGGATGCGGGCACCACTTCCCGATAATGCCCGTAATCTTGTCGGTAAGGTAGATCCCCGTAGGTACACCTGCCGTTCTCTAATACTGGGGCGAGCTTAAGTTCGCTCTGCGGCACACTGTGTGTATATGAATATATATGTATATAGCGATGTCCCAACGTAGGAAGTCTTGTGCCCCGTAACGGCCCACGTGCCCGGAGTCTAACGGGCCCACGGGGCCTCGAGTGCGCATGTCCCCTTCCAGCATACTCATTCTCCTTCTGTTCTTCTCTAGCGGCGTGCATCCCTCGTTTACCCCTCTCTCTCTCTTTCTCACTCGATCCTATGGTCGCTGACTATAGCTGTCGCTGTCGAGACTAGTGTTATGAGTCTACCTAACTATAATATCGACTTACGAACACGATGCGACCGTAGAATCATCAGCCTCTCTTCCGTACCCTATCTATCTTCTTATATCTATAACTCAGTCTATTTCATTGTTTAGTCGCGACCTCCTGTATCCCTGAGTATATAACTTTGATCGGGTGTAATACATTTGTGCGCTATGTAGAACGAGCGACGTTACACGCGGAGAACCCAGATACCTTTTTGTCGCCACGACCGATACGTGATCGGACGATCAGCTGCCGCCTACATATACCCATCGCATACTAGTAGGACATACGTATCGTTCCTATACGCGCTCTTAAGGGATCGAGCGGACGTAAACAGCTTTAAAAACGATAGATTTTCGTTTATACGATAATTTAATACGATGTAAATGAAATTGAGAATTTTTAAGAGAAACTCACGCGAGTTTATATACTAGGCCTTATCGTCGTTAGAAACCCGCCAAGTCCACGTGCTACCTAACGCGCACTGGGTATGCATCGATAAACGTAAAGGTGCATCGAACGAAATTTTTCAAGGTCCGTGACAATGGCGGAAATGGTAGGAAAAAATAAAAAAGTTTCCTCAAGGTCAACCGAATCGGAATAACTAATTTCGCGCCCACGTTATCGGGAACGGTGAAAATAATTCACATTGACGTTCAGTAGCGTATTTTGTAAACGACACGCGACTACGCGACACTTTCCTTGACACGCAGCCAATAAATTTCGATTTCACGCGTCGCTCCTGGAATGCACTGGCAATCGGAAAAACAAGTGAATCTCCGGTGTAGAGAGTGTCATAAAATGTCAAATGTAAAAGGCCGACGTCACTTTACCAGGTTATTCGGCCCAAACGTATCGGCTGAACATGGTTTTAACATGAGACTCGAATGGGCGCGTTAACTTCAGGCGGTGCGTTTCTAACTGAATAACTCTGTCTATATATGTATATATATATATGTGTACATATATCCAGCGTTATAGCAGTGATTCTTACATGCGCTATACGTGAATGAATAAACGGAAGTAAAATACCTGCATGAACAATGACCGGGTAGCAGTACTAATCGAACCGGGTTGGCCTATGCACGTTTCGGTCTACCGTTATACTATACACGATAGATACGAGGAGCAGACGTAGCGACAGATATAAAGAATAGATATAGGTATAGAGAAGCCAGAAGTAACTTTTGCGGTGTACCGATAGACTATAACCTACTCCGTGCCTAGGTTAACAGGTACAAGTTCGTTAGCGTCGTGTTACGGAGGCTTAAGAGAGTAACGTGTGAAAGAAGCATAAGAATATATATATATATACACACATAGCCGGTACGTTCCTTTTTATCGCATAATTCGTTTAATTTTTTTCAAGGAGGCCCACCGCAGTAAGTTTCTTGGAATCGTCCGATTGACCTAATCGAGCACCTGGTCCCGTTAAATAACAATTTAAGGTTGGTCGGAGGACGCTCACGAAGTCGTGCCAATCGCACGAGATCCCACGAGGGTGTCGGTTGGTTGCGCGAAAAAAAGAAAAAAAAAAACAGAAGCGACGAAATTTCGTTCGCGCAAAGACACGAGAACTGCTACGAAGTTGTGCGTTAATAATGCGTTATACCGATACCACATAAGATTTCACTGATTGTGAGTCGCCGATTAAGGTCAGGATTTCATTTCGTGTATTTATTTATTTCTGTTTAGCGAAGCCACAAAATTATTCGTCGGTTTACGAGAGCGGCACTGTTCCTTAAAATAATCAGAGTGACCAACTTCTAGGAGGTTAATAACCGTTGAGAAAGAAATTGACTCTGCGCGTTAACTTTGTTAAAGGAGTTACGCGAGCGTCGATCGGCACGAGCTGAGGCAGGTCCCCATCATCATTCTTATAGTTATTTCCCATAACGGTATACCAGACCCATTCTCGCTCGTAGGATTTCTTATGATATTCTAGCCAGAAAGAAAAGAGAAAAAAAATCAATCAGCGCGGCCGGGCAGGTGTCACGGAAAGTATTATATTCTCCTACCACGTCGTGAAGTGACATAGAGCTAGAAGAGGGAGGGGTGGGGAGGGGGAGGGGGGTAGAAGGGTTACCATAAACAGACAACAATATATTAGGCATAGGAAATTCCTATAACACATATAGGATAACACTTTATTTAAATGTTATACGAAGAAGCCGATCCCTCCCACGTGATCTATAAAATATAATGATCGGTCAATCAAAAGTATCTTCGAGCTATCAAAACCACTCTATCAGTTTCCCGTAACAGTACTTGCCTGCTTGAAATCTCCTTGGCGGAATAACGTTGCGGTCAGAATCACGGCTGGCCAACTGCACGATCGCCATCAGCATTGGGTATACGTCATGTTCGACTGAAAACGAGTCACGCACTATTTGGCTCGCGATAGCTACGAATCTGGAGCGCCGGACAAGACGTCGCGGACCGCCGCTTCGGTCCGGTCCGATCCGATCGAAGAGTCGTGCTTATGTATACACTGTGTATGTATAATGTGTATACTGTGTAATACTGTTCACGTCGATCCCATGATGGACGTGTACAGTGCCGTGCAATAGACTTCCTATGGACGCGCACGATATCTTTAAGTCATAAATCATATCTGATGTGCTCGCGATGTCGTTTTGTCGTGGCACAATGGCTACCGCGAACGATTCGATACTTGGGAGTGAATATACGATGTCAGATATTCCAACGGATTCTATTCGACGGTAGTTACCACTACTGTGTTTTCATCGGCGGGATCGACTGACAGATGACTCGAAGGATAAAATCTTACGGGAAGAGCGCGACAGGGGATGTTTGATCGATACGACAGAGACGATCTTTAACGTAACGGATGGAAGATGCGATACGAAATTTTGAATAAAATTCGAAATATTTTTTTAGTTAAAACATTCGAAATGACATACGAAATTTTTACTTGTTTCGACTGATTTCAGCTAAAGTATTGAATTGCCTGAAATAACCATAAAAGGGTATATACCATCATAAAGCTATCTTTGTATTTATCTATATTTCTTTATTCTAGAATAAGTAAGAATTGCATAGCGTCTCAAACGGATATGACAAAACGCTATGGATTGTCTTTTTAATCTGTATTTTCGACTTCGATCACGGTTACCATATTTACTCTCGATATACTCGACTAGTGTCCCGCCGACTATAAAACACGAGACGGTTAACCGAGAAAAGAAATGAAAAAAAGCAAACCGAAAGCCGCATCCTGTCTAATGCAGGAGCGAGCGATAAAAATGTCCCGGGCCCGTTGAGAGCTCGAGCTAAATCGGTGTCCCGAGTGTGGCTCGTGTATATACTAACTCGTAGCCGTAAAAACTTTAGGGAGCCAAAAATTCAAAGTGGTCCAAACAATGGGTTGGTATCCCGGGATCTCTATTGCACACGCCCGTACGCGTATCACGAACTTCTACGAGAGTTCATCGTTCAGGTCAATCGAGCGAGTCGGATCGAATATCCAAAGGCGAAACGAAAAGTCAGTCAATTTCATTGACATACCGGTACATATATCTATATACATGGACAGACACGAGGTATCACGTACGCGCGCATGAGGCTTCTTAAAAAGCGGCTCGTGCGAAAGTGCCGCATGACTTGTGCGTGTCGAGGAGGGAAATTTGAATACGAAAGCGCCGTGCAAACAGTCCGTGACTTCTATGAGAATTTAAAGAGGGAAGGTGTTTGAGAATCGGAGTTCGATATTCTTAAAGAATCTTTTATTTTTTCTGCTCGTACCTAAGTAATATGTCTACGTGTACATATATTGTGTGTGTGTGTATACATATATATATATATATTTACCGGTTACACAATATCGATAAATTACCAAGTCCCGTGCACGTACGTGTACTCGGTACGGTGTAAGTGATCGAGAGACAGGAGAGAGTAAGAGAGTCAGGAAGAAATCATTAAAGAGAAATACAAAGAGACGAAGTTGATGAAAGAAAGAGACTGCCGCTATGCTAGCACCAGACTGAATGATGACTGTCTCGAGCGCACGATACTCGTCTAATTGATCCAGTTAGAACGCGAGCTAAGTGGAGCGTGAGTCACCGCGTTTCCCTTGAAGTTTTCGCGCATTCGATTCCACGTACTTTTATTTTTGTTCTTATCGAGCAGCCAGGTAAGAAAAATGCATAGGTCAAGGACGAGGTGTGCAATAATCGCGGATTCGAACCCTGGTGGCATGTGCGAGAAGTAGACTCCGTAGCCTACGGAGAACTGCGAGTCATTAAGGCTGTTGCAGAGCGAGCCGCAGGTGCACCGGGTGAGATTGTTAAGGCTCGTTGTCGTGTTACGTGTTAAGTTATCACGTAGCGGGGTCAAGGGTCCCGTCCCCGGGGGTACGGCGGGCCTCTTTTGCAGGGAGTACTGTTACTGACACAGTGGCACGATTCTACTCGAGCTTACTGGGTCGTCCTCGTCCTGGTCGTTGCGTTCGCCTGGTCGGCGCATTAGGTCGCGCAAAATGTTCAGCTAAGAATACGTCTATTTGCATGCGCGCAGTTTTCCGCGTACAAGTGTCTCTGACCTTGGTTTAAAAGTGCATACGAGGATCGGAGAAATGTCATTGCGCACCAAGAAGCGCAAGAAGCTGAACGGGTCCGGGGTAAAAGATTGAATTTGTCGTGCGGGAGCTGCTGCTGCTCGTTTTCCACGATTTCACGGGCTGTCCGCAAGGGCAAACAAGATTACTCGGGTCGTGCACAAATGCGCCCGAATTATTTATGGTCGTTCTGGTAGCACGGTGAGGCTCTCGCGTCGACGCGGGTAAAACGCAGGACCTGCCAAGATCTTTTTCGCGGGACTAAATCGTAACTTAAACTTGCTGGTATTAATATAGACCCAAGTGCATCGTGGGCGAATGCATTTCGTTGCATTTTCATTCTTTACGTTAACTCGAATCCTGGAACTCGTTAAGACTGCAATTATGTATATCCAAGCGAAGATGGACTTCCGGCGTTTTCCAGCCACGCACGTACCCTCGGTGTATGCACTGCGTGCACTGGCACTGACTGCATTGCTCTCACAGAAGAGAATCGCGTGTCCGCATCGAGAGGAGAGATGCATTGGCTTACGGTATACCGATGCACCAGGGCAACCGAGACAACAAAGGGGATTGGCTGTCGTGCAACCAGGTGTACCAACTACGTGGGTATGAGGAACTACGAGCTGTGTATACCATTGTCAAATAAATTGCAGTAAAACACAGGAATAGAGTCATCTCGATGCAAGTAAATGCATATGCCTACTGCAGTTCTTTGTACGTTGAGAAAGCCTAACGGAAGAATTTAAAGAAAGAAGCATGAAATTAAAGCGGAAGCCAGGCTAGGTCGTGGATTACAAAAGGACTGGTAAATAAAATACTAAAAAAAAAACATAAACAATACGTCGGTGCAAGATGCACTTTCTTGCACGGCTTAGAAAGAGACGCGTAAGCTCAAACGAGCGAGGCGCATATAAAATCGCTCGAAATGTACTGCATCGAAAGTGGAATGCAGTCAAGTCACAGCTGTAAAGATCTCACAAGTTAGAGTTACGTGTTCCAGGCCTGACCCGAATAACAAGACTAAGTATAACTGGTTAGAGAAGTATACAGCCCGCTCGCCCACGTGAGAGTTTCACGGTGACAACGTGGTTTTCCCCCGATGCACTATTTTCGGCACTCGGCATCCCAAAGACGTACAATCAATATGCAAATGAAAAAGTCCAGGAGGTCCCGCGAACGATAATAAAGGTGCATTATAAAAACGTATATTAATCCCCGTCCATTATGAACGGTCATGTTATCCCATCGTATCAACCGATCCACATGAAAGCTTTCTAATGAAGATCGCCAGCTCAGGAGTACGTGAACCGGGAGACGCCCCGTTGGGAATACGTCGAGTTGCGTCAACGTTGCTCGGCGGTAAGACACTTGAAAAATATAAGCTTAGAAAAGCGACAGTGCGTCCAAGAGATGCGCACACGACGTGCGCAAACGGTTCCGTCTGGTTCCTGGCCATTGTACAATGTTTACACTGGTGGTCGACGTTCTCCTTCGTTTAGGGATTGATTAAATTAGTGTCGGCCGCTTCTGGCCTCACGTAGACGACAAGACACAGGGCGGCGCACCTGCAACGCTGGACGGGACGAGTGTCATTGCCCTGTGGCGTCTAGTACAGGAATAGCAAGCTTGGGCATTGGCTCCACTATACGCCAGTAGACTCGCCTTGATTCCATCTATCGTGCTATGGTTTATCCCTACGAAAGCTCTAACAGCTGTATACAGGATCGCGCGCGTAAATCATTCTTTGGCCGATGCGTAAAACGAGGAGAAATTGCGTGCGGGTGGAGTTACACGATGCTCTAGCCGTACAGCAAAAAATACTTCAGGAAGATATATAAGATTGGGGATGTAAATATTATCTGGAGCATGCCGCGAAGAAAACTTTTAAGCTTTTTTAATCATTTCACTCTTGTGTATATTTACGACAAACGTTTCTTGTCAGACAAATCCCCTACGCGGTTATTCAGGAACATCGAACCACCTCGATGTAATTCTACCACGGAGAATTAATAGACGTCAAATGAACGTAATCGTTCTCGGCTGGCGCAAAGTCCTGAATAAGCGTACGTAATCGTGATAACGTCCTCGGGAATGTCCTAAAAGAGTCTACCGAGTCTCTTAGTGCGCATTCGCCACGGCCCGGTATTCCAGATAAGATAAGCGAACGCGATAGGCACAATCACGCCGTAGAAATTGGACTAACAATAAACTGTTTACGATGACATAATAAAGATCTTGGTCGCTTATCTTATCCACTTTCTTATGTATATATTTAAGAACGTTTGGACGCACATGGTCATTCAGCACTATCGAACCACCTAAAGATGGTTCTGTCCATTTGACTTACACGTTAACTTACATGGTAGAACCATATTCGGGTTATTCAATGTGCCTGAAGAACTGTGTATATCACATAACGTCCTGTCGAGTGCCAGGCTCATATATATATATGTATATATATTCCTACGCACTTGTGTATCAATTCGACTTCCTTACGCATTAGTAAAGTACTAACGAATTCCTAACGTTTTGGTCTAAGCTTGATTTTGATCGATGGCCTATAGAGACCGGACGCCCGATTCCGTTACGATATGTCGCCGAGCCCGATTGAAAATCTAGGCAAACGGTTACCACGCTCGTGCCGATTTCGTCACAGCGCCTGACCTACGCGTACAGGTTAGTCGATACGTACCGATATAACCACTAGAGAGTGATTCGATTCGATTGAGCCTGATGTCACCGAAGACACCAATACCATATTCCAGAGACATACATATGCAGACGACATACCTACAGGAAAGGGCTCATTTCCAGCATGGAAAATCGATATCAGCCGGTACCGTCTTCGCCGATCTTATATCGTACCGATGAACCGTATATACTGAAACGGGCATCACCCACAGGCATCCGATCTACATTACAGTGATTCGAGCTACCGACGAGGACTGAACGATCTCAACAAAGTAGATCGGTAAGATCCATAGGATCGTCGGGCTCTCCCGACGCCAAGATCCTGAGATGGGATAACCATAGGCCTGGCAGCCGCGAACAGCCAAGTGACATGCTTCTACCCATTTCAGATTGCATACCAGGCTGCAATGCTCCGGGATTATAATCACTGCTGGCGACTATATACCCTGAGCTAGGACAGGAAAGGAATAGGTCGTCCTTATCCTCGTCTTCGCGTACCTCCAATATCTATATACATAGTATATACATATACGTCAAGTATATAGTAGCTTGCGTGCAAAAGTAGTCTAGTATGTTCCGTACGTCCCGTACAGCCACGTACCGATCGATCACTATTCCTATGGTGATTCTCAGAGCGACGACGAGACCGGATGAGCTTAAGAAAGAAAGAAAAAAAAGTAGGGGGGGGGGAGGGGATCTTTGTCCTCTGGATCGTTTTGTATTTCGCCTCCATGGCATCCGGTTATTTTTAGCGATCGGTTTCCCAACGTGTTTCGATTCTATTTACAGTGTCGTCCTGCACATGGGGACCCGACTCTTCTTACGTTACACCAATGTTAATAGTACCGCGACGGTAGTTTGCAGTAATTTACGAAAAAGCTTTACCTCCCGCACCGTACAAGCGACTACGGTCAGCCATCGAGTAGAAATCAATGTACGTATGGGGTCTCGTAGTCGTTGTAGAAATAAAGAGGATTCAACTGCGCGTACGCGTATGTATGTAAGCGGAACGATATTTTTCCGACTGGAATAACGCATAGATCGTTGAACGCACGCACGCCCGCCATCATGATCGAGTGTGAGGATTCACATTTATAGAGACAATTAACGTGGCGAATAATCATTAACGTAACTCCGTAAGAGAAGGAAGGTAAGATCTTAAAAAAAAAAAAAAAAAAAGTATCGTACGGATATCGACGATAATCCCTCGTCGTGATTGCGATCCGATACGAAATTTTTATTATTACACGCCGTTCTGTTGATAGAGCTTTATGCCTTCCAATAAACCCAAGGAATTTCCCATAATGTAATAACGTCGGACACCGATATCCCCTTAAGACCCTCTCGTAACCACCACACAAAGATTCCCATAGGTGTACCATACGTAATTCCGCAGAGGCTAATCTCATAACTATTTACCAGACACGATCGTACACCCATGCAACACAGTATACGTCCATACGTAAAAAGTCTTGCTAATTTAATACCGGATGATATCTGTAAGTATTATCCGCGCAAGAGTATCTTGCCCAATCGAATCTTAACGAATTACACCTCTACTTGGGAGAACACGAAAGGGGTAGTACGTACAACTGGTCCCGATCAGGTTGCAATTTCGCGATCGGTACGACAAAGTATCGAAGCGTTAATTTTGCCGAGATAACCTGTTATCCGCGAGGCCACCGGCAAGCACGTCCTTTCGAGATGGACCAAACGCACGGCATCTGTATGTGGCCCATAGATAATATGCTGCGTAGAGATAGAAAGGAGACTGTGGCTGTATCAAGTATCATCGGCACACCTACCCGAGGATCCTGAGCCCTAATCGATGCGCTCGTTTTCCATAATCGAGTCGAGCATTAAAGGACGAAGAATCCTTTCGTCGACTGCCCACGGGAAACGCGCACGAACATCCTGCCGGGAGGATCCTCCAGTCGGTATAGGTACTGGATGGTGAATAAGGTATGGCGCATCAAAGTCCTGTATTCCGCTAAGTACACCACAGAAGCGGTCAAATCGCTTCTCGACACCCTGTAGAAGAGCGGCCGAATGAGATGAGCCAGAAGATTACACGATACCGGAGTGTGCGGCAGGCAGGAGCATCCTGTCCATCAAGGACGTCTTCCACTATATCTCACTAGGTCCCTCGGAGCACTCCTATAATCCAGCACTTATATTCCTGGTACTTCGATTCGACTAGGATTGCGATACCGAAGTTTCAATGCTACGAGTTGAAGTTGGCACTGAGTCAATTTCCTGGTATGGAGGAGAAACGAGTTATATCGATGTGCGAAATCGTAGAAGCATTTCAAGGCGGTTCGGAAATTCCTTCGGGGAATTCGATAGTCATCGTTCAGTGATTTTTACGGAGGATCAGTGAAATCTTGGATTCCGAGTAGACAAGAAATCTGACTGATACTATTCTATAGTAAAGATAACTATGATTTATGACGATACTATCACAGAACATCAAACTAGTTGTGTATGAGAGTATCGTATATGTATATTGTTTTTCTTTCGAAATATTTTTTTTTTAATTTACCTTCGTCTCCACACCACTATTTTTTTCCTTTCACGTCGCACAAAAATGATTTCCTGAGAACAGAGCAAGTACGTGACAAATAGTCATATTTATCGTCCTGGACGCTGTCTTTACTGTAGTCGAGCAGCGAGCCATTTTCCACGTTAAGTTTTTGCCGGCACAGGTGTACCTTCGGCTTACTTAAGCACTATTACTATGCCGACTATGCTACGCGATTGAACCACGCTCGCTATTGGAGTCGGTTGAGAAGAGAAAGATAAAGAAAAAGTGGAAAACTCGGGAAACGTGCTCGAGAGACATTGGCTATTGTCGATTGCGAGAAAATCTTATAAAAAGATATTAAACGTGTAATCGACGAACAATTAGTAATATCATCATGTATGGTTATCTCACCCATAACTACAGACCTGTATCTACTCTTCACGCTGCACCTAGACCTTAATTCATAATTCCACCGTATACGGCGTCTGCCTAGACCAACCACATGTGATCCCTTATTCGCAGAAGAGCAATAAAAATCAGTGGTAGCAATTTCCGTGATCGCGTGGCTAATTTGTGTGAAACGATTACGCAATACGCGTACCATACTACGTAGGCGTACCGGGACCGGTCGTAAAACTCGTAAACAGTTACCCGTCATACCTTCCGCCATAGCGGTGCGTAAGAACGTAACTACGGTCCGGTTTACGATCCGCAATGGCAGTCCAAAAAGGAAGCAAAGTACATACACGTACGCGCCAATGTTGATGCTCGGTACGAAAATTCGTGACTTCGCCATTTTGTTCTTCACCTCTGACCTTACTTCCGTCCGAACGCGAAAATACTTTACCGCGTGACACTCGGTTCGAGTGTCCCCATGTTGGCGGGAAATTCAAAAAGCGTCGCGACCAATTTTAATTTCAAACGGCTGACTTCACCGCGACGTTATTCCCATGTGGCTCTTGACGTCGCATTGCGTATACCCGGTAATACTGGTAAAACCGCCGAGTCTCTTTTACATAGAAACGAGCATACAGACAGCACGTATCCCATGTAGCTAACCTATGGCGTATCCTGTCTTGATTAGACTGGCAACGATATACATATAAAGATACGTACAACTAGAAGGCAAAGGAGATGGAATTAGACACGCATCGACGTTACGCAACATACGTGGCCGTGCGCGGGATGCGTTCCCTGTCACGTGGGAAGAGATGCGTACTGGTTGCGTTACGTGTGGGTCGTGTGAAAATGAAACCGTAATTACTATCGTTATCGTGAGACAAGAGGCTTCCGTAAGACAGGACTACATTGTACCATAGGGACGAGCAGAGAAGACGGAACGTGTTGTATCACCCGGTAGATAAAATTAAACAAAATCTATTTATCAAGCTCTTGATCGCTTGAAATACGTACGCTACTCCGTACGTTATACTTTATGAAAGGAGGCAGAGCTCGATTTGTCCAGGAGTTGGCGATATCGTACCTGCGGTTAATTAATCATCGGCTCGTGTACGTTAAGCGCTGCGTCGAGTTCGCAGCTTCCGATACGATCAGAGACAGGTGGAAAGTCAACAGCTCCCACGCGAGTGGAAAAGACAACCGCAGACTAAAACTAAAGGCAAACACCCACGCAAGGTCTTGGGCTGATCGCAATTCTTATTTCGCTATTATGATACGTCCGATAACTCTTTCATGACAATACTCCGATTCTCCCATACGAAGAGAACAATAATAAATTAATAAATTTGACGTTGGGCTGAGACGATTTCGTTTACTCATTGGCTATTTTGAGAAAACTTAACCTGCTTTGAGGTTCGTCCTCAAAGAATCTTCAGCGTAACAGCTGTCTTGAGGATGAACGCCCCTTTATGTTTCCCGTCCTCAAACTATACGATCGACACGTTTGTATATATATATATATATATTGTTATCACATGGTTTATATATGGTCTAATGAAATCCACGTGCACCGCCGAAATTCTGAGAACGCGTTCGAAGATGCTCATTCATGATTTTCGCGAGGTAAGAAGAAACGAAAGGAGAGGTAGACGAGATGGCAGCACTGTGAGACCGGCTTAAGGACACGGAGTGGGTTCGTAAAGAGCAGAGACAAAATCGGTCCGGTTCTTGCCGGAGTTACGGTACACGTGCTCTCGTAGCGCCAATCCACTTAGGGTGACGTACTATACCATACAAACATACATATACTCAATGAGAAGTAACTCCGAACGATGAAACGAATCGAATCGCAATGGGAATTCTCGTGTCGGTATATGACGCTCACGTTAGGCAGGGTAGCCCTACGGTCCACCATGATGTCCTGGGCCGAAGATCGAGAGCAGGCCCGTATAAATAAACAGTCCATACATTATTTATACGTCGCTTATACAGCTGGTGCGGCAGATAAGATCGCGCGCGAGACCGCCCGGATTTACAATTTTATAAGTGACGTATCAGCGGTAAAGTGTCCCGATTGTCGAGCAACGCCATAAAGCAAAGGTGGCGGAGCGAAGGGGGGAGGGACGAATGGTTAGGAGAACAAAATTATTCTTACAGCCCCGACATATCCGCTCCCCCCCCCCCCCACCCCCTCCTCTATCTCAGAGGTATTGCGAGAAGAAGATCGGAAGTAATGAAAATCCATTCGATCGATATCGACATCCGTGACACGTCAGGGCTATATATACTTTTGATATCGATTCCTCTGATCGATAGCACGGGGAATCGGTTCACGTAATTGCAAAGAGCGACATTCTCGACGGCGGATGACTTCGGAATGGAGAAAGTTTGCCGGATAGCAGGTCATGAGGGAAATTACAATAGCGGGTATATATATATATATATACATGTGACTACTATTATAAATACTAAGCGATGGTTTTATGTACATGATATCGATAGACGATAGCGATCGATATCTGAACACCTGCGCGACAGTCGCGCGTATATTGCGCGTCTCTTCGGAATCGTTGCGGATCGACTTCGGCGCGATTAAATCCGCATTCCTATAGATCGACCATAGGAATTAACGATTTCTGTGTACCGATACTTAGAGACCGCTTTGATTTGCTGGTTTATCTACACCCGATAAATTGCTAATAATGACCTTCGCTTTGCTCGCGCTGAATTTCATCAACCTATAAATCAAGTCGTGCTTTATGTATACATATGCTGTATATGTTTATAGAGGGTACTTGGTCGAGAGGCGAGGTTTGAGGTATGATGGGTTATCCGACGGAGCTAGGCATATAAATAAGGCTATCCCAGCAGTGTATACACATGGGTACCGAATAATAAGGTCGAAATCGGGACCCAATTATTATAGACGGTAAAAAAAAAACATCATCAAATTTGATTAATAAATAATAGCAAACTACACATAGCACTTGCGCGCTCCGAAAAAAAAATCAAATACGACATTTTGTTGTGACCCGCTGAGTTCTCGTTAGACACAGCCTCGAAAAAGAAGCCGACAGAAGGAGCGAGAAGGAAGGTCTTTCTGGAAGAAAATCGGCTAACAACGGCCTAAGCCGATCGGCGCGAGTCATAACGATCACAAATTATCCGTCCAGGTCCGAGATTCTCAAGCCCTCATCGGTAGGCAATATCTCATAGAGTAGCCGACCTGTGTTTAGCCTATCACGAAGTGGATGTCCTTGTCGTGACCGTGAGGCTAATTGCCGGTGGTACGAAGATGAAGAAGAAGAAGAAGAAGAGAAGGCGCGGTAGCTGGCGGAATGAAGCTGCCAGCCAACGGTAGGATCAGCAACGCGATGCGAACGAAGAATGACCGAAGTAATAAGAAGTTCGCGTAAGGCAGCGAGAAGTGAAGAAAAAAAAGAAAGAAAGAAGAACAGATCATCATTTTAAAAATGAAAAACCTCCTCAGTATTTTCTCTGCTAAAGCGAAACAGTCCCATTCCTTCACTTCTTCCCAGCAGCCACTGCGCCGATGTACAATAATAACGTCGGATTCCTCGATAGCACAGATCCTCGATTAATCATCCTGAACTCTGAATCCCTATCTGGTGACTCACTTAGGGTACATGAAAAACCAGAGAGTCTCCTGGCGACCGTCCATCCTCGCTGACCGATTCATTCATACCAGACGCACGTTCCGCGACGACTTCCCTTGAACTAAGTCAAAGATGGTCAGAGAATCGTAATGGAGGTCGGTACAAAGTTCAACAAGAAGGCGAGCTCCGAGCTGACCGCGACTGCGTTACGCTTCTTACATCCTTTCTGTTTTCCCTGGACCGGTAATCTGAAAAGATGCCCGAGGCGTTATTACGCTCCGAGGAAGTCGGTGTACCGAGAATGCGAATTCCCGTGAGAAACTCCGTAAATGTAAACCCGGCTTTCGATCTGTCATTGATGTGGCCAGATCTTCCTGGAACCCGCTGCCGAGATAACATAACTGCAACCTAGTCCTGAACTGTGAGCGACGTTCGAACGGGTCGCCGACGACACCCCGTTGGGCGGACCACCAACTTAGCGATACGTCGTCCGCGATACGCGACCCCCCTCACGAATTCGCAAACCTCCAGCGACACGATCATTTTTCACTTTGATATTAACGATCCCCTCGATTCTTATATCACGTGTACGAGCCTATTGCGAAATGCATTCACAGTCCCTACGACTTGCTCCTTTATTAATCATTATTCATGACTATTTGTCCGTTTACTATATACGGTGAACGGTACTCGCCAATTTGATTGATCCTTATCCGCGTACACTGTAATCAACGGAAAGATGATATTATACTTCCTTTAGCGGCAGGCTGCTACAACTTTATCCAAGAATAGGATTAATGAGGTAAATATATATATATATATATACACATACTATATATACGTATATATAATCATGGAGAATAAGCTGTACGACGAATAAAGCGCGCTATGACAACACGTTGCGCGGCACGTATACATATATCGTCTAGGTGGCAAAAGGCGTTATTGCGTTTTCAATGAAGTCCTTATAAAGCCGAGAAGACGTGCCTGCTGCGCCTCCGGTAAACTCCTGGAGGGCTTCTATGGCGAACGCGAGCTAGACGTATGAAAAACTGATGGTCGTTTCGAGGGAATGGCGAGTATACCTTTTACCACGTGCAACGATCGCGTATTCCAGCCGGATTAAGCGGCACGGGTTGTGCTCATAGAGAATGCACAGGATGCATAAGGCAACCCACCAGGTAGCTCTGATCCATTCACCAGGAACACCCTTTAACGCTCGTACGAAACGGTCTGAACTTCGTTCCGTTACGGCTATACCTATATAGAACCTATATCCGAAGATCCGACATTCTACAACTTCCCTGGCACGTCCCCATATCTTACAGGAAGATATACGCTCCATTTTCTTCAATGAGAATATCGAGTATGGATATATCGTGTATTTGCCAGGGACCTGAGATAACCGCATTGTTGTTATTATTATTATCCGGCTCGACACAGTACAAGTCCGAGACTCGATCAATCTATCGACTGGGCACATAATGGACATCGCTCAAATGATTTCTAATGATACTCTATTGTTATTGTGGCGTTGATTAGAAATCGAAAGCCGATGAGAACGTACGTACGGTTAGCCAATGGCGGATAACGAACGAGAGTCAACAGTACATCTACGACGGGGAACTTATAGAGGCCGGCTCGGGCATCGTTCTAACCAAAATAAATACAGTGGACGTTCGACAATGGAGGAACTTTGACGTGACGGCATGGAAGAGAATTGTACGCTTATACATACATATAGAGGGGTCAATGGATCCACCAAAGTGCAGAGAGGGACAAGCCCAAAATTCTTGGCTCGTGGCGGAGACTTGCATGCTGATGTGGAAAGACTGGACTTACTTTTTGTTAGTCATCGTCGAGTATCAATAGCACCTGACGTTACCAAGTTTCGATTGCCAATGTAAAGTTAATATTCGTTGATGCGACATTAAAAAAATACGAAATATGAACTCGGCCTTATATTACACAGCCGTGGATAAACGCTTTCGCAACGTGCACTTACGGTTCAGAAGTCGCTGCTATGTACTGTATATATATATATACGTATATATGTTTGTATGTATGTATAAGGGATGGTACGAGTGATTCTGTACCGGGTAATAATTCGAAATGGTATCTCTCAGTTAGGAGCGGGTCGTAAGTTGTAAGTTTGTAAGTTGATTGGGCAGCTGGAAAATACCGAGTTAAAAATCCATGGCAATCGGTACTTCTGTTATGGGAATACATATGGTATAAGGGAACAACACCAGCCGTGAGACTGAAGAGCGTTAGTTCCTCGGTCGGTGGAGTCCGAAAGTCTTAAACAGGGAGACGGGTTTGTTGGCGAAAAGAATGGCTGATCGAACCGCGAGCGAAAGAGAGAGCGAGAAAACGGAAGAGAGAAAAAAACGGAAAGAAAGAGAGAGAAAAGGAGAGAGATGGAGAGAGAGAGAGAGAGAGAGACCAAGAGAGAATGGCGCCCCGAGTACCTGGCACGTGCGAATCGTCCTTATGGTACCTGCCTATACGTAACTCGGGGGAAGCTTCCATAAAGCGTCTCGGTTACCAGGCGGATGAATCACCCGGTATAATTACGCGGTGACATCTTTATTGTCACCGTAATAGTGAGCGCGCGTAATGCCTGGCGAGAAGAAGAATCGCTGGAGAAGATATCGCGCGGGACACGCGTTCTCGCTGGAGGAAAATACTTAACGAATGAGAATGAGATAGAGAGAAGGAAGAGCGAGACGAGAAGGACCGAAGAAAAGCTACGTGTATGAAAAGCGATAAGACTATACGCGGTATGAATACGGGTAGATAATACGCTTCCGTATGCTAACAAAGATTGACATTATTATTTGCTTGGGTGTAAAAGGCAACGTGCTCATTAATAATTTTGACAGAAGACAATTCATACCTTTACCGAAGTGACCTTTGATCGCATGACGAAGGCGCGGTACTTACGGTGAATCACCGTGCAAAATGTTTTGTCGTAGGATCCTCCGCCTTTTTTCTCGCAATGATTCACGATAAGATTTCGCACGTTACTCAGAGACCCCTCAATGATACGAAACGAGACCCTAAGGCAGGCCACACGTCAAAGGGTCCGTATTCGTCCTTCGCTACGGTAAAGACTCCTTTTTTACCGACCCAGTATCAGATTCGAGTAGCCTGTCGGAAATCTGTTTTACCATCAAATAAAAGTATTCACGTTTCCCGACGACACGATTTAACCTAAAATTCCAGTTGATCGAAATGATGAAATTCCCATTAAGGTCGTCCTCTTGAATTCCTTGGGGTTGCATCGCAATCTGGACACCTTCTCGGCGGGTTACCGTTACGATCAGATACGTTCGCGTGCATTAAACGAAATGAAACTGCCTCTACCTTTATAGAGTCCAATGCATCGTTACGGCCGAGCAGTCCTGCGTGACGCGAACTCCGCACAACTGCAGTTACGGTTACGCTTACGGTCAGGAAGCAGTGCTCGCGCGTCAGGTAGATCGTATAATTCGAGCGTGTTCCAGGTTTTGCCTACGGGTGGACGTCCTGCATACGTGCGGTAGGGAAGGAAATATTATTGCAGTTGCCAAGAGGCGCCAGAGTCGTGCAACGTTGTCGCACTGTTTATGACAGCGATAGCGATATCGATGGAGAGATTTCTTAGCAGGAAGATCAAGATTACTTTTCACGTAGCTTTCCGACGGAAGCATACGATTTTTCCTACCGACGGCAAACTTACGAGCCACGAATATGAAGGAATAAGACGATGATCAAGATCGTGAGTACTTTTTCACGAAAGAAAGGAAGCACTGTAATCGTGGGCATGTAGGTAGATATGTAACACGCGTTAGTGCTCGTCGAGAAGAGTTCGAGAAGAAATAAAAGAAACGAAAGAAAAAAAAAAGTCGAGTCGAAAGACAGTAAACGACACCGTATACACGCGAGGCCGTTTTACGCAATTCGTATACCGGGACGGAACGTACGCCTCGTGTCATTAAGGATTAAAGTTTTGTCGGCGAGTGGAATAAATCGAAGAAGGTAACGTCGGTAGTGATGTTGAAGGGAGCCCCCCCCCCCCACCCCTCTGACAGCCATTACGCAATCGGCGGCAGAGTTAACACATCGAAAACCGACGAATTGTAAACCGTGAATTCTTTTACCAACTGGCACTGGCAATCAAGCCCGATAACTAACCGTGTCCAAGTATCGTACTGAGATTCACCAAAGGATTACGTCCGATCGGGAAGCTGCGATGATACTGCAGTATGAAGTTCACGGTGCAACGAATGGATTGCTCGTTTCATTCGGATCGTTTAATACAAGTTAAGGTGCATAATGATTCAAGTGGATACGCATATGCGAATGCGTTACGGCTTTCCAGTACAGCGCCTTCCGTGTTCCTAAAGACGGATTCCAGGAAGAGATAAGGATGTTAAATAAAGGCAGACATTAAACGTTGGTCCATTTCGTTTAAGGCTTCTCTTTACAGACCGATGAAAAAGTCTCATTTTGTGATGGGCCTTATCGCGAATGATCCGCGAGAAGGTTCGGGACTGCCATCAACTATCTCGGAGTGTGCGTCGATAATGGCGTCTCCCTCTTGAAGAAGCTTTCGGTAGGGACCGGAGGCAGGCCGTTTTAAATCGTCCGGCTCGTCCGCGCTGCGTCGAATTATGAAGGTGCATGCGGGAGAGAGAAATGGCAGAGGGACAGCCTCGGATTCGTGGGGATGGAGAGGAGACAGACAGAGAGAGAGAAAGAGAGAGAGAGAGGGAGAGAGAGAGGGAGAGAGAGTACGGGGCAACGAGAGTGCGAAGGGAATAAGGAAGGAGGGTTAAACCAAGAAAAGCAGGGGGACGGGAAGAGAGAGAGAGAGAGAGAGAGAGACGCTAGGGTACGGCCGATACAGAAGATATACCGCAACCACGCAACCACGCAAGCAGGCAACCAACCAAGCCAACGACTTCGGACCACTCGGCGAGAGCAACGAAGGCGGTTGGAATGCACCGGGAACAGGTCGCAAGGCTGCCGACATTCCGAAATTTGCAACGGCGTAAAGAGAGGGGAAAAAAACCTGGACCAAGTCAAAGAGAAAGATAGACTACGGGACAGACGGTGGGCGTCTCGGAGATAAATAAAGACAATGAGATACAAAGATAGTTGAACAAGATCAAGATCTGAGCATTCATGAGAACAGCAAGATAAGCTTAGTATTTAGGGAGACAGTAGTGAGGGACTTGAGAGAAAGAGAGAGAGGGGGGGAGGGGGAGGGGGGAGGGAGAGAAAATGTGTATTCCCATTTAGCAGCACATGGGATTATAACGCGTGTAAAGAGATAAAGTCGCTTCTATTACGTCCTGGTTTTTAACATTGGATGATTCTTTTTACGTCTGATCTGCTGACTATGTGCAATTAGACTGACACGTTCTGGAGAGGGAATAAAGGAAATATCGTGGAATAACATTATTCTGGTTAGACTACGTGAGAATGAATAGAGTAACCAGGTGACTGTGTATACGTGTATATATATCGGTTAGCTGAGATTTTCGAAGAACCGTTTCATCCGACGTTTTTACGCTACGACACGCATTGCCCGGAGCGCCGATTGATTTTTAACGTTTTTACCTTGCGCCTTCAGGCTCCTCTGAGGAGTTACTTCCATGCAACCCGGTTGACCGACGATGCTCCTTGTACCCGAGATCGTTAATAAAAATCGTCCTGGGCCAACAAGATTTTTAAGTCTTCTACTATTATCACTTTTTATTTCTTTAAATTCCTTGGTTAATGCTCTAATGCCCTTATATACTCTAAGACCGTGCGCGTTGCTCTACGTCTGGGACGTATCCTTTACCAGCGATGATTATTCAAGCAGCCCTTACATTCCAAATCTAAACAAGTTCAAAACAAGATCCAGACCTTGAGCGTGCGTACCCTGTAGTCGAGGTAGGCGGAGCAGGCCGATAGGGTGCCTAGGTAACCTATGGCTAAGGTCGTTGTTACGACTATTTTTGTCCTAGAACTTTTTTTTCGTTCCTTCTAATCCATTTGATTTTTTTTTTCAGACAAGAGAAAGAGATAAACTATCTTGTCTAGTAGGAGTATCCTTTTTAGACAGAATTATTGAAGTCTTGAATTCCAGTCTGACGTACGCACTTTCCTTTCTATGAGAATTGTCACTGTGAGCTTTTCTTTTCGGAGGCGTTCCCGCAAGGGTTCGGTATTTGGAACATAGAGTATCTTACAGCATAGATATGACGCAGTCAGGTACACAAACAATCCTCCTCCAATCTTTACAACCGAAACTAGAACCTCCACCGGAGTAACAGAAAGAGCGTCGCTCAAACGAAACTCACCCTATTGCATTCCAAAGCCTCGGCGCTGTGCTCCTCCTTCTGCTTGAAGCAGCTGCTGCACTTGCTCTTGTTGAATATATTCGGTGCGAACTTCCTGCACTCGGCGCCGGTGCCCCGAGTACCCGCGGATCCTCCTGACATCGCGGTGGACGCTTTCAGTAACCCGGCGACATGCTCACCGGCCCTGAACAAACAGCGGATTGGGCTCGTACCGGATCGTCAGCTTCTGTAGTATGATCGGTAGATGCGACTTGAAAGAATTCTTAAGAATTGACCTTGGAATTCCAAGATAATCCTGAAGCAAGGCTTCCTCTCAGATAAAGTAAGGAACCACGTACTCAAATCGGCCGTCTATTATCTCTTGTATACAGTCTGGTTCCTCTGGGTCAAAATAGCCCACAAAAGTATCAAGAGGAATTCCTGAAATTCTTATGACTCCTGATACGAGCACGTGAGTAACGATAGTTCCTCCTATGACCTTGAGATTATCCGGTCTCGTCAAGGAAAAGTAGAATCTCCAAAATTGTCCTTTGCGGATGACTTCCTTTTGGTGTTTAAAACAGTTGCATCAATTACCAAGAAATCTGGCCACTCCTTCTAAAATGCAACAACAACGTGCCCGTCCCGAAGATTGTTTCGTTTGGTGCGAGCGAAAAGTGTAAACTCATCAAAATTTGTTTACGACCCGTTACACCTCGGTACGTCGCCTTTAGCAATATCACGCGGTGCTTCTCTGTCGCCCATATATGTATTTCATTAGCACACACGTCCTTGCCTTCTGTTCCACACGAGTAAAGAGAAGCAAGACTCTGATATTTGCTTACAACTTGTAAGCACTGTATATCTGCAGGCTGTCTATTACTTCTCCCTGAGTACGCACGACACTCTTCTTTAATTTCTTCTCACTGTAGCACCAACAATAGTCCCAAAGCCTGTACATTCGTCTTTCCACGCGAAAATCAACAGGGACACGTGGTTTCGCAAATAGCGGGAACTTTTTGAAAGTTCTATCGTTGAACAAAAGCTCCGATTTTATCAAAATTGCCTCGATGATACTCTCTACGTTTCACAAGCACCTATAACCACCTGTCAATTAAATACACATCAACCTATTGTTTATCCTTATATTCAACAATACATGATGCACACCAAATCTTTACAAGTCACAAGAGTACACGTTGAGTTTCCAACACGTGGTGTTTTAAGAGTGCCAAATAAGCACCTTGAGTTAAAGGATGAAAAAGGAAAAGCGTTGTGCTCCCCGTGGTGCAGGGACGTGGCGAACGTAATTACCCCGCTGTCACAATCGGCGTTTAAAGCCGCGTTATTACGAGTATCGAATGAACTGCGCGAAATGTCACTGGCAATGGCAGGCTAGAGTCGCGCGATCCATTAACCGTCGTCGTTATCCGATTGGCAACCCGGCACGTTACTCACGCGACAATTATCGAGCATATTTACGTCGCGATGCTCCATGACAGAACACTCGCGTGCACGTCCATCTGTGATCTGTCCGTTAACTCTGATTCTGTCCTATGGGCAGCGCTCAACTCGCCACCCGGACCGCAGAACGCAGACTAAGCCGTGTACGGAGCCTTGCGCCGGTTAAAGTAGTCCTGACCCCGAATGCGCAGTGCCGCCTTATTTCAAACAGGGATCGTGCGTGAGACCAGAATGATACGCGCTCTAGAAGATTTTTCATCCTTTTCTTTCTTCCATTCTACTGCATATTGATCATTAATTACAGATTTTGTTACTGGGTTTGGAAACGTATTAAGAAATATGATGAGTTCATGACAGTTGGAGTGGAAAGTCTAGGTTTTATGAGAAATTTACGGTACTGTGGATGCGCCCAGCAATATCAAGCAGCGAACCTAAAAAGGAAAGCGTTTTGCATGCTCGGTCAACGCATTACTCGCATATTTAATAAGTGGAACCGTTTCTGAATCCGTTACGTGCAAACATGCGTAACGAAACAGTTGGAAAATTGTAAGGGTGGAAAGTTAAGATTCGTTTAAGAATAAGATGTGCGCGGAGGCTATAGATACATTGGAAAATTTCTTTTAGTTTAGTTTCACCACGCCATCTTGTTACCGTTTGAAGATTCTACTAGACTCAATTTAGTTTTTATCTTTAGTACACTTATTGCGATAAAATTGTAACTGTTAATTCAGGAATTTTGTGAAATTATATTAAATAAGTATTATGTGAAGATTATGAAAATTCTGGTTGTTGTCAGTATGGCTTTTCAACTTTTCATTTGAATATTTGTAAGGACTGCATGAGTCATTGAGCGACAACACTTGAATCAGCTGATCCTTGTATCCGTTTCGTAGTTCAAGTGTTTTCTTCCGTTTCGCGTGTACCAGCGTTCCCAGTGTTCGCGAGACCGACGAGAAAGATGGTAGATGAAGCGGGTGACAGGTTCGTAGGTGGAATTACATTCGGCTTTTTATAAAAAACTAACGATACCTGGCAGGTGTAATGGACGCACACGAAACCATTCATATTCGGAGTATATCTAGACAGATACTGATTAACACTGAATTTGTCGTATTAGCATTTATTGATGATAATCGACGTAGTGTGCTGTTCCAGTTCCCCTGGATATTTTACCTTTGAGAAAAGTTTATTTAATTATCCTATCAAAGGATCGTATATTGTTTAATATTTTGTATGTCAGTTATCTGCTTTGTTTGCTATAATTTGTTTATTTCAATATCTATGCTTTTCATACCGGCTACTAAGTACCTCTGCATGTTCACTTTCCCTAACTAATTTTTTGACTTGGTATCTGTATTTTTGTAATTCAGAATGATTAACGTATCGGATAACCTTAAAATATCGTCGGTAATATTATTCGTATATTTGTATTCAAACAAACCCAAGATTGATAAGTTTCAATCTACATCTTACATAACATCTGAAAGGGACCAATTATGACAGAGAATTCTAATTAGAATTACAATTATTTATTAGATACTCATTACTTATACCTGCATTACATATATCTGTGCAGAATAGAAAGGAAGCATTCGTTAAGGACATTAAAATAATTTAATATATTTTTATACGATAAGATTGAAGGATCTTCAAAGAAATTACATAGTCTTTAAATGCATGAGATAAACCAAGATCTTTCTTAGATAAGATGAAAACATATAACTCATTATTATATTATTCCTAATATGTTTAAAAGCATGCAAAAGTTGTTAATGATATGATATATACTTCATCGCAAAAAAATGATGTGAAGTGTTTCTGCTTTACCATTACTTATATAAATGCTTCTCTTCTGAGAGTAAATATATAAGAGCGGACAATGTTAATTATAAACCATTTACCTACTAATGTTTCCCAGGGATGACTCTGCAAATGTTGCCATTATTCGGGAGGTGTACGACAGTGAGAATGCTCATGAAACATTTGAATGTGAATTGGAAAGAGCACTTGAAGCAGAATGTAGTTTAATTGTCATTGAACCATCAAAACTTGGAGATGAGACATCTAGATGGATAGCAGTCGGTAACTGTCTTCACAAGACAGCAGCATTATCAGGTTTTGCATCAGTGGTCACAGGTTTGTAACTCTTAACGTTCCTTATGACATTCCACTTTTGCAATCTATAATCACCACATGCGTGTTCTCAGGTCTTATTTGGGGTGATCGACCATATATATGCGGTGCATTAGGCTTCACATCAGTGATCACCTGTGGCCTGTACACAGTCTCCTGGCAATTTGACCCATGCTGCCAATACCAAGTAGAAACAGATACTAGTAAGTTGCCCCATGTTGAACTTCTAGCAGTTCTGGGTCCTTCTTCCCCTACATTTCTCGTCCGTAAGGATGACAGAAGAAGAAAGATACTCCACACAACCATTACCTTGATGGCACTCGGTATCAGCACGTGGAGATTGTATCAAGCCTTTAAGTGAAAATACCCTTATGGATTTGGAGGTACGATTCCTCGGTGATTAAAAGACAAAAAAAAAGGAAGAAAGGTAGGACGCGCAGAACGTCTCGCGTGCGTTTATAGCCAAGTGTAGAATAGGATTCGTTGCGTTAGGAAAAAAATACGAAAAATCGTTTTGTTGCTTACTCACAATGACCCGTCGTCAAATGTATATAAATCATTTATTCAACGGGTTCTTGGAATATGTTAACGTTGTATTTTAATGGCGCGTTTTTCGTTCCCAATAAATACGCAACGAACCACCAAGTCATCTTTCAACTGTCGACAACTCTTTATCGTCAGGATTGTCCATTCATTAGTTTCACTCCAAGAAGATATGGAAACATTGTCTTCTATGTAATCGAGTGAAAACGCATGCTGTCATAAGTCTCTACGTAAAATCTTCATCGTGGTGATTCTCGATACATCAGAGAATAAACTTAACACCATGTACTCTTTAAAGTGTAAATAAAGTAGGTAGAATACACTGTTTACTGTTTGGTAACAATTACGTGTTATTGCCTGGCTTTTCTTTCAGCTGTGACAAATAATTTTATTTAACTAATGGAACGCTCACCGGAAACACGATCAGTCACACGAATTAAGGTCACAAGCATTATTAATGTATAGAAGAAAGATTTTTTCAAACATTTATTGCGAACCATGTTACAAGGTTAGTTGTCATAAAAAATGTATCTCTATCTAAGAGACATTTATCGAGAACACGAATCCAAAACACAACGTAAAATAGGTGGACTCTGTTGTGGCCATCACAATAAAGATAGTAATATAAGATATCCCTGGAACACGTCCCTCTCCTGTTTTAATTGAAGTGTGCATTGATTTTACCGAGAGCATCCTCTAAAGATCTGAGAATGTTAAATTCCCTTAATTAATTTAATATTGAGTCATCAACTGCATGCAAAATAGTCATTTTTTCACATGATTATTAAGATTAATCCTGCACGTATGGATATAATTAATTGTAAATGCAATATAAATGATTTTTTTATCACCTAATACACCTTTAATAATTAATAGAGAATTTGTAATTTAATTCCAATACAACAGATGTGAAAGCGCTTGGTCTTCGTACAACCTAGATTTGATTTAAACGCTTGAAAAGTGAACGGCTAATAAATTGGAAGCGTAGTGCATTTTGATTAAATTATGAGTCCGCTTTAAGGTGTTTCGAGAACAGAAAATTGGAGCGTTATAATAAGTCAGATTATGCGCGTATTCACCGAGGGAAAAACCCGTAAAGGCTTAAAAGAAAAAAATTGCACACAGAGTTCAGATCATTCGGTCGGCGAGTCAAGTGGGTCAGCAAGAAAAACGTATAGTGTATTTTTCTTAGTGGTTAGGCTTACAAGAACGAAAAAGAAAATGACGTTCTGTTAAACGAGGATAATAATAGCCAGCAGTATAGGAAGAAAGTACAGTAGAGTGAAAATCTGAATCCATAGTCATTATCTTATAGCATATAATTTATAAGAATTTACTTTTTTCTATGAGAGCTTGCGTCACTAAACAATAACAAAAAATAGAATTTGTCAAAATCAATTTCAATTTAGTGTTATCATCTTTCGATATTTTGACCCCGTACAAGCATATATTTAATATATCAGATACATCATAAGTAATAGTAACATTAAACATATGCCTGTACGATGGAGCAATCTACACTAATTATTTGTTGAAACAACAATTCGCTTATTCCTTAATGACAATATTTTTTTTTTTTTAATTGTAACGATCCTATTCTTCGATTAACGTCTTACGCTGTTTACCGAAGGTATCAGGCTCTTGAATATCATAATACAAGTCCTTCACAAAAGATGGGTAGTTGTTGCTAGACAGGCCAGGTAGAAGAAAATAGATTCGTGAAGATGTTGCTATGCAAGGTCGGTGCCACATTTCAATTTTAGCACAGGCTACAAGTATTCCTGTGACACGAAAGTGTTTGTTTACTAAGGCACCATCAAGCAAGTTCGACAATCTTCAAATACGAAATCTATACTCGATCAATCTGTACGATTCATTTGAAAGATACAATTATTTCAAAAATCCACTGTCATCCGTCCGATCGTGATCCCTGATTAAGAACAATAAAAATGAAGATATAGAAGGAAGAAACGTAAAGAGAATTTCCTACGAGCCTTTACGTCGCTATATTTTTTTCTCTTATTCCTTTAATAGTCAGACCGGATATGAAAACGAAATATTGCGTTCGAGCGTGAATGAAAAGTATCATATACTCAAGATCTGATGGTAATTAAGTCGGTGTTCATTTGCTGAAGTACTCAGTGCGCAATGCATTTTAGCGATATTAGGAAATACATTATCGAATTGTCAAATTTATTATTTGATATGTAAATGGTTGTTGGATGTAAAATACAATTGTTAGGCATTGAACGATGAAGTAATGATATATCGTAGTCAATGTTTGAGGATCGTATTCTTCTTAATGAACCTTATCATAGCATCGACGATATTTATTGGACTATTAAGTTCAAATGCACCAGTTGCAGTTACCTCGTTCATTATTTTCTATTGAAAAGCTAACTACAGTTGTTACATTTCAGCTTGTTAGTCTTGTAGAATGACTTGGAGCTGTCAAGATGCTATTTATTTTTGAACAAATTAGAAGGAACGAGAGCAAAATTGTTAAACTGTACGTCAAAAAGTGTCGTAACTACGACGGTGTGTCTGAAGTGACCTTGAAGAAAATAGACATTCATTGCATTTCACTGCATTTAAACCACGGAGCAACAATTGATTTTACGTGGCAATAATTATAATGATTCTTAAGTATCCTGCGCTGCATTCTAGAAGTATAAATGTTTAATTATATGTACCGTAAGCTATCTCCCAAAAATGGTACTTGTCATTGTGTGTGGTAATTAAACTAGGTGATATTTACATTCAGTTGTCATTCAAGGAACGACAGACACACTCATTATCAGTAAGAAAGAATACGGAATATGCTCGAGAAGCCTGATTTGATTACAGGTTTATAGTTTTATAATGTACATAATGTAAAACACGTTCCACTCGATTGTGGCTATTATATTATTAATAAAATATAGTTTTAAATAGTTTGTATGGCATATCATCATTTGTTTTCGAGTTTATGATATCCTGGTTACACGTTTTTTTTTTTCACTTTATGTAAAGAATTTGATCTTGGTATTCAAAAATATATAGAAAATATTATTCCTATTTGTTATAAAAGTTGTGTGTTTTAATTACTTTAGATAATTTAATCACGGTCGTCATAATTTAACAGGAAAGCTAAGAAATTCTGATTCTGAACAAAAATCACAATGGTTATATAATTCATGTTTATTATAAAACTTATATACAAATTCAACTTATCTACAACGCGTACTGATATCTTTTAACAAATAAGTACATATGTACATGCACGGAACATAAAGCGTTCGTTCACCTCATTGTAATTACATCTCGCGAAAAACGACTACTCTTGCTTTGCGTACTTCTTACCGCGCTTCTGCATGATCCAGAAATAAATGGAAGGTAATACTGTTCGCAAATAGATTGCAGCTTTAGGTGTGAATGTTGCTATAGTTATTTCCTTTTCCTCTTTTAACACAGCGTTTAAAATCTTTTCTGACACGTATTTTGGAGAATAACCCTTTTCCGTTGTTTCATCCATAACTGTAACAGCATAATTATAAATTAATAAAGCAACGAAGGACACTTATAAATATGTAACAGATTCATGAATGCATTATATTGACCTCCGTATGTATGACCAGTTCCCGTTAAGGCATTTACAGATAGAGCAGTTTTAATGTAGCCTGGATTTATGACAGTGACCTTTATATTTAGATCAGCTAATTCAGCTCTTGTAGAATCACACCAAGCTTGCAGTGCATGCTTTGAAGCAGCATATGCTGATCTGTTGGGAACTTTTCACTTATGAAATATGAACATTTGTTTCTAGATAGTAGTCAGTCCACAAGTAAAATAGCTTAAGGTGAGAGATGAAAAAATGCCAGGCCTGTAGCAAAATTTTCAATGACCAATGCTTTTTTGACAAAAATAAAGTGGTACTGGTATATCCATGGAAAAACATTCATAACTTCCAGCAAAAGAGCATCAAAATCAGAAAATTTTTCTATAGTTCCTAATATAAAACATTTGTTCCCATGACATTTTAAGCTATTGTAGTCATAAACTGACATGGATTGGAAGTTTAATGGGATTTTGACTTGCCTGAATGGAATAGCAATTTTACCCTGGACACTACTGATACACACTATGTGACCTGATCGATGTTTTATCATTGTTGGAAGCACAGCTGCAAAATACAGACAACAATGACATATTTGCATATATACATGTATTATTATCATAACCATTAATATTTACCTTTTGTTAATGCTATCTGAGCAAAGTAATTGACTAGCATGACTTTTATGTCAACATCAACGTTAGTGTTAATTACCTCTCCTCTGTAGGAAATTCCAGCATTATTTATAAGGATATCGATTTTACCATGAATCCTTAGAACTTTCTCAACTTCCAAGTGTAAAGAATTAATATCTATAAGATCCAATGGAAGTACTACAGGTGGATGTGTGGGAACTGTCTAAGAAATTAAACAAAGGTTATCGTTCAATGTTAAATAAATAAAAATATTGAAATTATTGAAACTAACATGATGCGTATTCATTAAATTATCTTTCACTTTTTCCAACACATCCTTTCTTCTAGACACAAGAATTACCCGACAGCCACAACTATAAAAAGAATGGGCTAATGCTTCGCCCAAACCTGAACTTGCTCCTGTTATCATAACAACCTAATAACGATATTAAAATATTAATACATATAAGTAAACTAATAAGATTAAGGGAATGCAGGAATAATTTGAAACAAGAATAAAATTCTTACTTTGCCACTGAGATTTGCTCTTCTCCGCTTTTGAAGGATAACATCAACAACATTATACAAGAGCCATGGGAATGTGATGGGAATACCAAACAATCGAAACAACCACCAGATAATATGCCAGCCCTTGACAGTCTCGTTTTGTTTTACAGTCATGTTACTTTGAGTATTAATAAAATTGAAATCAGCCCACTGTCAGAAAACTAATTTAATATATTATAGATTCTTTAATATATTTTAGACACGTTATGTGTGTGATTATTAAGTTTAAATTGTCAAGCAGTTAAATAACGTACAGTAGGATAATATAGCAGATAACAGGATGCGCTATATTAGATTTAGAAATTCAGTAGAAAAAAATTCAACCTTTGAAACATTAAATATTTGGATTCTACTAAAATGAAGTAAAAAATCGTAGATATAGGTATAACAATCGAATGATAACTATGTGAATCGATAGACGTCGATTGAAACACTTCAAAATAATTCACCTCTTTACGCGAACGACAATATCCTTCCAAAGAAAATTATTATCTTATCATATCTCGCTATAATCTTTTCTATTTCCATTAAAATATGTTCTTAAATGCAATTTTATATTATACAATAATATTTCGAAGCAAATTGATATTTATAAAGTGTCTACCAGGTTACTTAGGATGAAGTAGAAAATCGACTTGAAATGTCGAAAAACTCGATTGAAGGGGCCGCCTCCTATGATAACTTCAGGCAGAACACAAGTTACTGCACTTTTCCCCAAATAACCTCGTTGTACAATCGTTCGTACAGATATTTCGAGATGTGCATTATAAATTGCATACTTTCCTGCTAAAAGTTATTTCCTTAAACGGTTTTTTATATGGAGCTGTGTTTTTGTGAGTCAAGCCAAACTCCAGCTATGTTCGAATATCATAAAGTTTGCTTCTAATGAGAACAGCAGTACGGTGTCGAGCCAGTAAAGAAGTCTGTACTGCAGCTACAGCAGGCTGGCAAGGACAGTATTCGAGACAGGTGAATATCGTAAATGCCGAGAAGTCGAGGTACAGCGTGGTTTATGAGGATAAATAACAGAAACTGCCGTCAGTACATTAAGGATGACAGGACCTAACTTAACTTGAGGTCAAACTAGGTCGTCAAAATTTCGGCCTGCTCCACGAGGAACGAAGTTTAACTAAATAAGGTTGTTGTACGATGGAAACTCACGAGAACGAGCAGTATGTAACATTTCCATTATCTGGAGTGCATGAGTCTATACAAGAGAATATCATATCACATGAGGAGATATGCGAACCTGTGGATGAGTGCGTACTACAAGAAGGACTGAGCGAAGTGCCTGTAGGGGATGTGAATACTGGCATTACGGAAGCTCAAGTAGCTGTAGAAATTTTGGCTGAACGTTCTGACGAAGAGGATGAAAATTCTATCGTTTATCCAATTTATATTAAGCAGGAGGAACAGCAACAGTATACTTCCGGCGATGATGAATCTATGGCAGTAGAAGCTCTTCGGCAACTTGGAGGAATGTATCCTTGTTTTGAAGATAAAAAGATTAGCTGTCCCAACTGCGCAAATCATTTTACGCAATCAGAAATGGCAAAGCACCATCCTACTTGTACTGTTGTTAAATTATCTTGTACTACTTGCGGTGAAAGATTTGAAAGAAAGATAGACCTGCAGAATCATATGGTTTGTCATCAAGTCGATCGACCGCATGCATGCAGAACATGTGGAAATCTATTTCGTTCCAAAGCAAATTTGCAGTCTCATATGGCACAGGTTCACCAAGTTGAAAGACCTCACAAGTGCACAATCTGCGGTGCAGACTTTCAAAGGCCCTCCAGCCTATCAAATCACATGAAAATTCATACTTATGTAGCAGGTCGAGCAATCATGCAATCACAGGGGAATAATGTCTCCCAATCTGTGGAACCCTTTAGGAAATGGCCAGAGAACAATATTTCAGAATCGCAAAGTACGCAGGTTCCGTCCTCGTCTGTACAAACAATACAGAGTTACGACGTGTCTCAGGTACATTGGACCGTACCTTCCTACAATTTTCACAATGAGCAGTCCAGCGTGGGGTCTCTGAGTAATCACCAAGAGAAAATGGATACTCTGCAAGAATTCACAGTGATGCCTAATGGTGAAGTAACCCAGTTTGAATATAGTCAACAGAGTACAATGACAAGTCAAATAAATCAACAATATAACTTATCGTTAAACAACTTTAATAATCAGGACACTATGGTGAAAATAGAAGCATTACCATATGCAGCAGAGAATCGAAGAAACTACGTGGAAGTTGAAATAAATGAAACTAAACCATTTACCTGCACTCACTGTGGTGTTAGTTTTTCCAGGGTATCCGCCCTGACGTCTCATGAGAAGATACACGCCTCCAAGAATTGGAGTATGCCAATCGAGTGTGAATACTGCGACAAACAATTCCAGGACGGTAATCATCTAGCAACGCATCAAACAACGTGCGCCAAGAAAATGATGCAGAACAACATCGAACAGGGTGTTTCAAATAGCAAGTGGGGCAAGCACGCGTGCTCTGAATGCGGAAAAAAGTTCACTACCAAACAGAAGATGTTCCGGCATCAATGGATTCACCGAAAGAAAACTCATTCGTGTGAAGTGTGCGGATCCCAGTTCGAGAAGCAGAATCAATTGGATGAGCACAGATTGTCAGCGCACCCGGGTGATTCACCGTTCACCTGCAGCGAATGTGGGAAGAGTTTTGTGTCTCGCCAGGGTCTCTGGGAACATGGCAGAACTCACGCAGGTAGTCCTGCACATTTTCACTGTGACACCTGCTCGAAAACCTTTTCCTCCAGACAAGGATACTTGATACATCATCGTACACATACCGGCGAGCGGCCTTACGGCTGTAAATTTTGTTGGAAGGCCTTCAGGGATGGCGGCACCCTGAGGAAACACGAGCGCATTCATACTGGCGAACGACCTCACGTATGTCCATTGTGCTCCAGAGCCTTCAATCAGAAAGTCGTGCTACGCGAACACGTAAGGTGGGTCCACGCTGCGGGAAAGAATGAAACGGAAGTTACAGGTCCGCCATTCCCATGCCCACTTTGCGGTGCTTTGAATCAGGATCGTGATGAGTTATGTGCTCATATCGTGAAGCATTCGGATCAGATGATAGCCGAAGCAAAGGCAAAGACTAATAACAATGCACCAAAACCAAAACCTCCTAAAAAGAAATCAAAATCTTCTACTAGCTCAACCACCCAGTCCAAGCAAACTACCGGAAGTCGTTTAATCTCTAGAACTGAACAAAACGAAGCTCTTCTCTCTATCACAGAGGCATCTGGAAAATCATCTAATAACCAACAAGTACTAACAGAAAAACAAAATAACAGTAGCACTAACAGAATAACAGAAGTAGTGCGTTTAATAACTGAGACTAAAAATGAAGGGGTACAGTTATCCCATGGTAATCACAGTCGAGGAGAATCTCTGAATCTTATTACTATAGAGAAACAAGAACCGAATACACAAATAAGCGAACACGAAAGTAACACTATACCTGGAATAGCTACCACAAGAAACAATGAAATCAGTGCAATGCATTTGATATCATCATCAAAACCTAATGAAACTTTACATCTAATAACTACAGGAAAGCAGAACAACACGTTACATCTGATATCAAAACAAAATGAATCCTTACCTGTTCTAGCAATACCAAATCCACAGAATCATGAGAATTTCTCCAGTCAAATTGCACAAATGAGTAATAGCACTGATATGCCCATGAACATGGTAACTCATCACTCTTCAAGGCAGTCCCAAAATGCCAAAGGAAAAAATGCAGCTGAACGGGATCCATTGATGCAAGATGCTACTCAACAATCTGATGTCATTCAGGTAGTGCAATATCATCAGCAGGAAAGTGATGATGGTGAAGATTTGGTATGCGGTATCTGCGGCGAGGATTTTAACGACAAAAATGTACTCATGGAACACGTCAAGATTCACATATAATTCGTGCAGAATTTTTAAATGTCCAAGCTTGTGATATTTTCTATAGCGCGATTGCGTAGGCAAGGACGATAATTAACACTACTTGTGTTTACTGGCATCACTGTACTTTCTGTCGTGCTCTTAATCAATTCTTGCGAAAAGACATTTACTGTTTTTCCTTTGAAACGAAATTCATTGAGGAGCGGCTATAACCCGCTTCGTTTTCTCCAGTGCTTTTGTACACGTAGATGATATATGGGCTGCTGTAATATAATATTATGTACGTCTGTGAGAAACTACTATAGTCTTTAAGATCAGTATATTGTGCGATGATGGATTATTATTATATTGGACAAAACATATCGTAGACATGTTGTGTTATATAAGAAAAATCACTATGTAAATCTATGATTTAAATAACTGATTTAATCACTGCTAGAACCGAGAAGATATTAGTAAAAAAGACTAGCTTTATGTGACTTTGTGTCCGATGGCTAGTGGACAAACCGGGCACGGGCGATATATTGGAACCATTGACATATAGCATGGACTACGCACAAACATAGTCTTGGTGGCAGCCAAGCCCTGTATCTTTCTAATCAGCAGCCGTAGTACGAGAGTATAGAAAAAGTAGTCAATGAGATCATTAGAAAAGGAGAGCTACTGGCCACTAATTCAGTCCCTCTTTATCTATTCGAGCGGACATTTTTTTCAAGGATTTTGGAGTAGAGATCGCGTAGTCCATGCTATATGTCGATGGTTGGAACTAGCATAGAAATTCCGGAGGGGATTAAAATGTCATACACAATTCGTTTCAAACAGAATACACGGGGTATAGTAGTACTCTTTACCAATTTTTTTGTCGGTGCTGCTGGTGTTACGATTATTAAGACTCGATCGAGTCTCGCGCCGAGTATCATTTTCCACTACCTAAATCAACGGGCGATTCGATCTATTCCAAACTTCAAGTGTAACAAAGTAATGCGATGAGAATACCACCTATGTAAAATAAATTGTATTTTATTTTGTACACTACTCCATTATTCATTAGAGTGCAAATATGTGCTTTATGTAGTATTTAAATTTTCCCCGGTTTCCTTCTTATTTTGTCTAACCTGAAAGGCTGGTCAAAACAAAAAATGACCACGTGAAGTCTGTTGTCATATGAAATAGTAAACTTGTACAAATAGTTATTTAAAATATGATGCAGTGAGTGTAATTTATATTGTTATCCTCAGGAATCATTCTTCTATCCTTCATCCTTTCTACGAAACAGTAAGTAGATTATTTATGTATTACAATTTTTTATGGATAATATGATAATATTTCCTAACTTCACCTACAACGTTAGACAGTTTTTATAAATGGCCGCACCGGTAGCGTGGTTATTAGCAGCCATTTAGGTTATGTTTAGTTCGTCTGTAAACGTATTTATGTTGTACTGTCTTTTAAAATTCATAAACGACAGTGAAACTCCAGAAATAGTGAATACAAGACATTGGAATACGATTCAACGATACAGAATAGTATAAGACTTTATTTCTAAGTCATCAAACATGCCGACCTGGAATCAAATTCAAGCACAACTTCGTAATCCAAATAATCCTGTTGTGTTTTTCGACGTGTCAGTCGGCACAACGGAAATTGGCCGAATGATATTTGAACTCTTTGAAGACGTTTGTCCAAAGACATCTGAAAATTTTCGACAATTTTGCACTGGAGAGTACAGGAAGGATGGTGTACCCTTAGGCTTTAAAGGAGCAATTTTTCATAGAGTGATAAAAGACTTCATGATCCAAGGAGGAGACTTTGTCAATGGAGACGGTACTGGTGTACTCAGTATATACGGTGGTGGAACCTTCCCTGATGAAAATTTCACTCTGAAGCATGACTCTCCTGGATTGTTGTCGATGGCCAATAGTGGTAAAGACACCAATGGATGTCAGTTTTTCATTACATGTGCCAAGTGTAACTTCTTGGATGGAAAACATGTTGTTTTTGGGAGAGTGATTGATGGACTTTTGGTTATGAGAAAAGTAGAAAATGTACCTACGGGACCGAACAATAAACCTAAGATTCCTGTGACGATATCTCAGTGTGGACAGATGTAATTACACTTCTTTAAAATGATACGATACTTTCAATAAATACCTTATTTTTATTCTGAAAGTATTATTGTTTTATTGCTGGCTCATTGAATAGTGAAATATTGCAGATTTTTAATATCTTTTTGATCGTGCTGTCGTTATGAAGCAATTATATTGAAAGTAATGCGATGCATAATTCTTAGATCTTTTAACTACATAATAATAAACTATGGTTGTATTTCGTCAATGTGCATGTATACATGTGTGTATATATATATATGCATTAAATCAACTGATTATTTTCAGATAATATATCAATTTTACAGAAAATTGTTATATATACTTTCTATGGCCATCGGCTATGGCATAATTTCTTATTAACCTGAATTTATCGTTAAAACTACTTAGCTCATTTTATGGCTCACGGCAACTTATAATCAATATTGATGAATCTTTAACGTTGTGCTAATGAACATTGGAATGAATGGTAATGTCCATGATGGTCTATCACACATAAAAATATACTACAATATTCAGCGTACTTTTAGCAACTCCAATCGTTAGATCCAGAATTGAAAGAAATATATGTTTTCATATTATATTTATATCATACGTAAATAATGTATTAGCTGGGAAATTGGTTATTTATATCATACTGTACCTCGAACTAGTATATATAAAATAACTCCTTTCTCGTAATTTATCGAATTGGAAAATTAGCAATTTGTACAGAATATTGCCAAGATCATATACATGCAAGTTAAGGGTCACTCTATAATAGAAATTTTTGAGTTTTCTGTTTACCTACATAGAAATGAGTGAGACACTACCATGCTCTACGAGCTTATACTGAATTTCAAAATGTACTCTTGATTGTTCAAATCTTACAATCGTTAACATCCTCGGCTAATTGTTCACCTTTACTTCCTGGATGTTACATTTATAAAAAGAAAAATATTAAGTAGTATTCATAAACGAATTTGTAATATATTTATGTAATAATAAGGTAAACTCAAATTTCACTGACTTAGTACATTGAGGAAGAAAAGATAGATAGAAAAGGAAGTTTTGATTTACGAGCGTATCAACGTATGAATTTATTTAATTAAATCGTCATTATATACACAATAAATATTCACTTAAACAATTAGACTACAGTATCATTTATAAATAGTAAATCTATAATTATTCAATAAATTTACTAATTGTCCATATTTCTAAGTAAGTCAATTTCGAACGTGTCTCAAGGGACGCTTGAGATGTCATTCAAAGTTTTTAACTTACAAATCCGAATACGTCGATATTTTCTATTTAGTACACTGTCTGCCACGGGCCATATTTATTTACCTTCAGCTTTCTTAATCGCAACACTAGTTAGCCTACTCGTAATACTGTTACACGGATACAAATAACAGACCTAATGGCCATCACTTGCAATTACTACACAACCGAGGAATGTCCGGGATTTCACAATGATTTAACTCTCTACTGACAAAAATACCGATTCTTCATATCACTTTTACTTGTAAACTTCGTTCGGAAATTTAAATGTACACTCGGACTTTTCACTGCATTGTTCATGAATACGAGATCACAGCGAATTGTATCCAAATACGGATTATGTATGTCATATCCGCATATTTGATTTAATTGATTTAATTGTCTTTACACTAAGTACTCTTTAGCTCATGGCAACGATAACAGTTGATCTCTTCTTCTGGGTACCGTGAGCTTTGCCGTGGTCTACCGACTGTTACAAAAAACATCCTCCTCAATGGTGTCGACCTGAGAGTGATCATCAACGACCATGATCGGCGTGGCGCCGTCGTGAAGACTGGATTTCGATATGGATCTCTTGTACACGTCCCTGGATACACTTCTGGTGAAGCTGAATTTTCGCACCAACCTTTTGTCCAATGGCGCCGGACTCTTGGGACTCTTCGGCATGAATTCCGCCTTTTCGGTACCCTCGAAGTGCGTCAACATCACATCCGTTGCGTGTTCCTGTATGACTTCGAATGCGTAATTTATATCATCCTCCGTAGCGTTCTCCCTCGTGACACAAAAACGTAAAATATATTTTCCCTTCACACGCGAAGGTATCATGTGCAACATCCCCGAGGCGTTGATGTTCGCCAATAGTTCCTGGTTCAGCTCATCCGTCTCCTTAAGACGGAAGCAAACCAAGCCGACTCTGACGTCGTTCATGATTTCGAAGCGTTTGTCGCTCTTCATAAGAGATTCAAATTTCCTGGCAAGTTTAATGTGATTTCGTATATAGTTCTGAAGGCCGGTAATCCCGTAGGATCTGATGACGAACCAGAGCTTAAGCGCCCTGAATCTTCTGCTAAGAGGTATACCCCAGTGTCTGTAATCGATGGACTCGTCGGAATTGGCGTGCTGGAGATAAAGAGGATCCACCACTAGGGCGGATGTAAGCTTGACGCGATCCCTGACCCAGAGACAGGAACAGTCAAAGTTCACCAGCAGCCACTTGTTCGGATTCGTATTAAAGGAATCGGCGTATTGGATTCCAGCCATCAGAGGACGCAGTTCCGGACAGATGAATGCATTTCCGGCATACGCACCATCTACGTGCAACCACAGTCCTGGATAATTCTTACACACTGGTCCAATCTCCACGAGATTGTCGAAGGAGCAGCATCCCGTCGATCCTAAAGTCGTTGATACGAAGAAAGGCACTAAGCCGTTGGCTACGTCTTCCTCGATGGCTTCTGCCAGAACTTTACCACGCAGAGAACCTTTTTCATCTGGTTCCAGAACCCGCAACTTCACGAGTCCAATCATGGCTGCCTTCTCAACGCATGAATGTGATTCCGTAGAACAGTAGGCCACCAATTTTGGTAGAAAAGCTGAATCCTCCGTCGTTGGATCCTGCTCCTTCAGCATCCTGATCGCCTGGTTCCTTGCTGCCAGCATTGTAACTAGGATGCACTCGGATGCTGAGCCCTGTATCACTCCGCCGCCCTTTGAACTCTTCTTCTCGGCCAGGAAGTCCTGTGGGAGATCAATGGCTTTTCCGAACCAATCCAGGACGATGGTCTCTAATTCGGTGCAGGCTGGACTCGCTGCCCAGGAGAAGCCTATGCAACCAATTGCGTCAGACAGCATGTCCCCCAGGATGGAAGGAAACGAGTTACCAGATGGGAAGTACGCGTGAAATCTGGGATGCTGCCAGTGCGTGATCTAGAAATAGAAATTAAATTATTAAAAAAAGGAATTCACTGAGACACACGAGCTTCGGCGCATCAGTCAACCGATAGACACTCACTCCTGGCATTATTTTATTATTAACGTCTCGCATAATGGCGTCCCAGGATTCAGGCTTAGCCGGTGCTTCGTTGGGTAGAAGAGGCCTCAGGTATCCAGGATCGACGTTTGCCGTGACGCGTTTACCCTCCAGGGTGGCCAGGTACTCGCAGATATACTCCACCATCTCCTTGCCGCGAACGCGAAACTCATCGATGTTCATGATTTCTTATTATAAATTCGTCTTTCTCTTTTTTTATATTTAAATCCCTTAAGGATCCCTTTTCTTATTCGTAAGAATAAAGTTATCGATTAAAAAATCCAAAAGTAAAAATTTTGTCACTGCTGGTGACTTCTCTGTCAAGTAACACCACGTTCACGACTCTCCTTATAAACTTAAGACTCGACTATATTCTCTTTCGGATTTTCAGTACGAAAGTCGCCGAGTGACTATGCCCTCCCATAGCGCGCTCCGCAGTTTTATACGCCGCTGGCTCTTGCGTCATTACTTGCATTTCAGGCAAATACATTATACCGTCATAACGAGTTTGATGGCCCCAAGTAGTAGATGGTAATATCGGAACTTTTCAAGATACGTCATTAACTATTTTCTTAGTAAAATTATAAATGTCAGTGACGAAAGCAGGAGTCTCCCATAATGTAGCAAAGGTGTTCCCCAAGGATCGACAATTTAAATTCGATATTTGCCTACGTAATTTCGGAATTGAATTCCAGGAGTTTCAAACTTTCGGTATTAAAAGAAAAAGGAAAGAGAATTTATATAATTTTTTTAAACAATTCCTCAGTAAGTTTGATCCCAAACAACACATAAATCCTACAGTCATCTTTGAGATGACTTAATGAGGTCTTACGCGTCGAGATTTTCCCTTAGGCATCCTAGAGATGACTTCAGGATGTTTTTGTTTGGGATAGATTCAGGTAGCGTATGCTCCATGGAATTTCCTATACATACGTCATTTCCTTAGTTGAATTATGGTATTTTATTTTTTATCATATTTTGGAAAATTCACAACTATCCTAACTGTACTCTTCGTACCTTATATATCCAAGACCTTCGCGGGTCAAACACTTCCTGTAATGGTCTATGAACACCCTAAGAGTTGGGGTTAAAGAATCTTCCTCGAGGGAAAATGACTCCTGGAGGCTTCACTTGGCGCTTCCCATAATTTTACCCTAGACAATACACGAACCAGCCAGGTGTATCCATCGTTAATGTACATATTTACCGAATGTACATGTATGTAACATGGGGTCGCTCTTGGAACAAGGGAACATCGCACCATCGGATAGAAGACGAGTTAAGCCAACCCCCTCTTTTTCAGCTGCCTTCTTCCCCCCCTTGTTTATAAATAGATATTTACTCTTCACCTACATTTACAACACTCCATTGAAGCGATGCGCGACAGGTCACCGCTCAATCTATGTATAATAATCGCCTTTCGTTCCCCGATCTATACAGTACGTATATAGATATGTATATATAATATGTATATCTATAGATGTTATTTTTATGCATGTGAAAGTTTTTCGTATTCGATTTGTCAAATTTTTATGAAATATGTGTATATATATTTAATGCATTTGTGAACACAATATAGGAATCGCTAGTGGATATTTGTTAATAGAAAAAAATTAGAGTCGTGTATTGGTATTTTTGATTATTTATTATTGTCACTGTAGCTCTTGGATCTTTTTAGTTACTAGTCTCATCTATCGATAGTGCGATATCTATTGAGTAAAATTTTTTAGCAGATTGAGGAATAGAGATGAACAATGAAAGCCGAGAAAAGTCGATCGACCTGTGTTTTGATATTAGCTCGAATATTTTGATAAATTTTAATTTACTTATTTAAGATATTTTAAATCGCTATTGTCAAGCTTTGATATATGGATTTTCGTGAGACGAATCAGCAGAGTTTATCTCGTTTCCTTCTCTTTTGCGTAATTATACGGTGGAACTTCACTGGGCATTTTTGATCGTTAATATTAGGCCTTTCTGGAATTTTTTTTATAACCTCGAATTTACTTGTCAATGAAATTTCGAAAAATCGGAACGACCCGTTGCTTGGATTACGCTCTGCCATTGGGACTTCGACCGCGAGATGGTGAAACCGACGGGGATAATTCAGGGCTGCAGCCGTTACTGCTTCCACGGCGACTCGTGCTGCCTCCAGTTTTTAAACGAACCATCGTGTCCAGATGACGAAATCTATTTTGAAAAAAAAAGATCATTTATCATATTTTCAAAATATTTTGCAAAATTTTTACCTGAGTGATAATTCGCTAGTATCGGCTGCGTCGCGGGCGTGAAGGAGATACGCCAATGGCCAGGAAATCCATGAGTGCCTGAAATAATTAGTTAATTTTGAAAATAAAATTTTTTGAATTTCATATTTTTTTATTATATTCATCTTACGCTGGTTGCTGAGAATTCGAACCGGTTCCGCCGACCGAATTCTGAGTATCCAATTTTGTCCCTGGCCTGTTTGGCGTCTTGGTAAATCCTGGTTGAATTGCTGGATCTGACACCATGCGCACAAAAAATGATCTTCTTTGCTCGAGGGTGGCTTTTCTTTTCTTTTCGCGAATATCTGCCAACTCGTCCATGACATCCTGAAAGATTAATATGATTTTATATGGTACAATCAATCTCTTGCTCGGACTATTTTTTTGTCCGAGGACTTAACCAAACCGCAACTTTTTATCTCGTGGACATGGAAGAGGAAACGTTAATAATTAACTTGGATTTCTCATACTTGATAATGATGGTCGGAAAAATTTTAAGGAAAATACACACAAGGAAGGAAATTATCTGACGTGTTACCTTGGATTCGAGTAATTCCGAAAGATAATCCGTGATGATACTCCAAGCTATTTCTATAATAATAGATACATTATTTTGTACAACGTATATTAAATAAAGTCATTACCATAAAATATTGCAATATATATTTATAGAATTCTAACGTTGAAATCTATAGCTGCTTTCAGCTAACATGTACTCTGGATATTTCTAATATCTCTCATTTTCAATTCTTAATTTCTAATCAAAGTCATCTACGTCCTTTATGATTATTATATTCTTCTCTTTATTAATTCATATAAAAAATTCATTTAAAAACCCACTGCAGTCCAGTCGTAAGTACAGCTATTGATTCATAGACACGTACAAATCAAAATTAATACTATGGGTTTATAGGAAATTTTTTTAATGCTAAATATTGTAAGTTAATAAAGTGAAATTATATTATTTTCGAATAAAATTAATTTTTTTCTTAAGGAAATGAGCGGTTCCGTTCACGCGTCAAACTGACGCATATCCGCAGAGGATAGGTATGTGAGAAATATCCGTAAGCCTAGTGTTAATTGAAATATGTGGCTTAATCACCCTAATAAATAAATTTAAAACTATAAAAGTATCCGTACACAGTACTTCCTAGTTATAAACTGATTTTAGATCAGGCAGGGGATTAGGATTCGAAGAAATTCGTTGCTCGAGTATTCCCCGCTCATTGGAAATCATATTTTAAGAAAATGTTCTTAAATCCCCAAATCCGGGATTCCCAGATAGCTTTCTTTTTACTAGGGCGTTAATGTGTTAAGAGGAGGGAAACTACCAAATCACATCCAAGCAAAACAGATGAAAAATTCGTGTAGAACAAATTCGCTTATAGCGATCTAGTACTGTAGTATTTTTATCTGATTTAGGTAAAAAAGGCAATTTAACGTCTTCCTATATCCTTACCAACGTCGTCGACAGTTGCCTGAGGTGCGGCAAGAACGAATCTAATGGTATATCTTTGATTCACTCTAGCCGGTACCATATGAATTTTCCCAGAATCATTAATGGTACTTAGAAGCTTTTGATTCAACTTATCCGAACCCTTAGCACGGAAACATACGAGTCCCAGCTGAAAGGGAATAAAAAAAATTTACAATTGAAAAGAAAGCGAACGACAACATAAATTGCATAAGAATTTTTCACAGCGGAAATATGACTTTACCGCGACTTCGTTGCAAACTTCGAATCTAGAATCCTTTTTCACAAGAGATTCAAATCTTTTCGCGAGTTCTATGTGATTTCGTATGTAGGCCTGAAGTCCGGAAATTCCATAACTTCTGAACACGAACCAGAGTTTGAGCGAGCGAAATCGTCGACTAAGCGGAATGCTCCAATGTCTAAATAATTAATGATTAAAGTATATTAATTAATAATAATTAATTAATTAAAATTTAACACACCATACGTACCTATAATCAATCGCCGTATCGGCGTGAGTATGCTGAAGGTAAAGTGGATCCACGACTAGAGCACTCGTCAATTTAAATCTATCTCTGACCCAGAGACAGGAACAATCGAAATTGGTTAATAAAAATTTATTAGTATTTGTATTGAACGAGTCCGCGTATTCTATACCAGCCATTAAGTATTTCAATTCGGGACAGATAAATGCATTGCCGGCATAGGCAGCGTCCACGTGTAACCATACCTATGAAAAAAAGAAAATCGACTTGAAGATAAATCCGGATAGCCAAAAAAATATATTATTTTTGTTGATATTCCAGTATATTACCAGCATAATAACGTATCACCCTTCACTGGTTGACATTGTTTTGTTGGCAATATGCTGGGTGTTTTGGTGGGTAGCCGTTTTTGGCTATCCCTATGAATCTTTTATATCATGCAAACGTGTATACTTACACCAGGATATTTTTTGCACACTGGACCGATTTCGCGAAGATTATCGAAGGAGCAACAGGCAGTCGTACCAAGTGTCGTGGATACAAAAAATGGCACGTAACCTTCTGCCATATCCGCTTCGATTGCCTGAAGATGTCCGAGAAGTTAGATTACTTTTTATTTCGACTGTACTCATTGTTGAATTAGGAAAATATTCGTTCTCGCACCTGACGTACTGTATCGCCCCTTAGTACACTCTTCTCGTCCGGCTCGAGAATTCGCAATTTGACGAAACATATCATAGCGTCCTTTTCAACGCAGCTGTGACTTTCTCGACTGCAGTACGCCATTAATTTTCCCAAAATTGCAGTTTCGTCGAGATGTGCATAAATCGGTGATTCCTTGAGTCTTGCAATCGCTTGAGCCCTGGCAGCCAGCATGCAGACCAGGATGCATTCGGAAGCTGAGCCCTGATGAAATTGATTGAGCACATTTTTTTTGTAATTAAAATCTGAATTATCTGATTACAATTGGCTTCTTCGACCCGGAAGTCAATTATAATGTTATGTGCATTGGCCGCTTAACTACAATCTAATTAATCATTATTACCTGAATAACACCACCGCCTTTGCTGCCCTCATGGAAGTAGAGAAAATCATTCGGTAATCCAATTGCCTTGCCTGCAATGACGAAAAATTGATTGACTTACTTTCTAATGTAAAATAATTTATTTTTATTATTATCTTTATTTATTACCAAACCAATCACACACTATTGTTTCCAATTCCGTGCAAGCTGGACTCGCCGCCTGAAACGCATCGATAATACCAGGAATTATTATTATCACCTAGCAATCCGTCATTCCGTCATACGAAATTCCCGATCAATCAATTCAACTCAAACTGTCAATTGTCGTTGAATCGAACTGTCAATTTTCACACGTCAAAGTATAACTTCTTTATATACATATACGTAACACACACGAATCACACTGACAGTACGAAAGTCCTCGTAAAATCCAATTTGTCCGGATTCAAGTAGCGGTAAACTGAACGTAATAAAAATCAAAGAATCTCACCCAAGAAAATCCTATACAACCAATTGCGTCGGACAGCATATCGCCGAGAATAGAAGGGAAGGAATTACCAGCCGGGAAGTACGCGTGAAAGCGCGGATGTTGCCAATGGGTTATCTGCAATTATTACCATTATTAGTTATTAAGTTATTATTATGGGAGAAAGTGAAGAAAAAAGTATTCAACGCTTTCAAAATTACTCGGACACTACTTACTCCTGGCATAATTTTTGACTCCACATCCTTCATTATGTCTTCCCATGGTTCCGATTCTTGCGGTGCTGCAGACGGAAGTAATGGTCTCAAATACCCAGGACCCACATCCGGCGTGACGCGTCGCTTATGTATATCGCTCATAAATTCGCAAATGTACTCAATCATTTCTTTACCGCGTACGCGGAATTCCTCGATGTCCATTTCCACTTTGCGTTGAAAATATTTTGCTTTAAAAGATTTAAAATATATATAATAATTATTGACATACAAATGAAACGCGAGCCAGCATTATTACATTTGACAGATTTAATTTTTCGTGTCATTAAACCGGATGTGCTCGCGCGATTTTGTTCTCCATTTGAAAAGCATCGAGTTTGGTTGTCTCAGATACTACCTCACGCGTCTACTCTCGGGATAAGGGAGTGATTAGTCGAATTATTTAATTATTCAGTTCAGCAACCTATGCACTATTTATCCAACGATTGAATTTGCTGAATTCGTATAACGAATTTCCAAATTCGTGATCGAGACTTGGACATGTTTTAATGGTATTTGCGAGCAACTGGCTTCTCGGAGTTTCGCACCAGCTCGACGCTCTGGCAGCGTATTGTGGTCGGGCAATCTTGTTCCAACACGTTCGAAACCGTTCGCATTGTAGTTTGCTGCACGTTAGTTCTACTTCCATAGAGAATATTCGCTCGTGGTATTCGTATTCTGAATTCGCCTTGTTCTCAAAGTTAGAACTGCCGACTGGTTCGAAAGTAATTGCTCCGTTGTTGAATTACGGCTCGTGCGCCAGAAACTTCACAATAGGAATAATTTCAAGTGGTTCTACGTTATTTACGAATACGAAAAAATACGAGAAAATACTTAAAACAATACCAGGAAAAAAGTGCCGATAACTGAATATAAAATTTTTCCACTTTTTTTCGTTATCTCGCGTTCCCCTTTACTTTTGCAAAAATATCCTTTTACGTTGGCACCTTGTCAAAGTTTAATTATTTTTTTTTAATTCGTTCTATTATCAACTAGTATGATAATAAAAAAATATTTTTTTAACAATTCACTCCATGAACCGGTACGCGTTTAATCCTTCCTACCTGTTGCTGCAATTCGGAGACTGGATCGTGACTCGTAATGGTGCAAACGTACAGAGAGCTTGTGAGAGACTCGTCCGAAACCATGAGCTTTGCTATCCAACAGCATCAGGACAAGGGATGAGATTCTTCCGGTGAGTCCTGCGCAATAGCATCCTTTGGAAGGATGCTTATGTCTTTCTTTCAAGCGGCACCCATTTCTCTAGTTCCTCTTGATCGTCAAAGACATTAGTCACGTAAAACATAAGTATATTCTATTAGGAGAATCAAAATTAAAGCACATCCCACACCGTGGTTCCACTGGTTCAAATGACATTTTGAATAAAGGATACCACACAAAGTTATCTTGCAGTCGAGAATATAAAATACATAAATTAAAATATATCTTCCCTATTAAAAAATTCATACCATCTGCATTGCCACATAGCCCTATAGACAAATGAACAAAACCATACGTATATCTTTCGGATTGCCGTTTATGGCAAAATCACTATTTAAAATAATTTCGTGAATATATTCGTAGGAAACGCTCACGTATACAGCGGTAATGGAGTAAGGAGTAGGGAGGTGGTCGGGAAGGCTATGAAAAGTTTCGCGGGGGAAGAGGAGAAAATAATGAAAAAAAGAAATGAAAATGACTCACTCCTACGTCAAGAGTTCGAGATGGCGAACGCAGGACTTTCGAAGGTTCATTCATGGGAAATTTAAGCGTGTCCCAGTACTGTACCATAGCGTATAATATATGTATAATAATAGCGATATACATATATATACCACAAATATACCAGTACTCGAGTAAATTGGATGTTGAGTTCCTTCGCGGTTATAAGGTGTAGTGGCGTAGGGTATTATTAAGAAGTTGTCAGCTGCAGACGAAGCCCGAACTCACCTAATTGTGTTTAACGAGAGGGAGAGCGAGAAACGTCGCATTATCCATGGCGGCACAGTGATTCTTCCGATTAAATTCGATCAGAGCCACTTCGAGATCCTTCCTATTTGTTCAACCCCAAGACAAATGCTTCTTCCCTTCTGCGTTTTGAGGTTAAAGAAGTAGAATACGTCGTAACGATTCGAGGTAGGAATGTGAACATAATATTTTTAGGTTATATTGCTGAATTATAGTACAAGAGCCTAAAAAGGTACGATCCTACCCACAACAATGGTTTAACAAGGATTCCATAGCGTTTTAGGGGAATTTTCAGGGATAACGCACGTAATTCGTGTAAACGTTCAGATCGATAAATATATATTGAATTTTCCAATTTCCAAAGAGGAATAGTGATACGTGACGGGAATACAGTGTGATGGGAGTGAGCGTATAGTTTTTTTCAGGAATCCTTGGAAATACGCTTACAATAAGAGCCTGATGAACGTGGAGAAACGTAGACTTCCTGGTGGCAATGTAGCAAGGGTGAGTTTCTTGGGGTGGTTTTAAGAATCCGTAAAAGTCCTTCGGACAGTTCCTGGTGCTTGATCCCTTTAGGGATAAAAACCTTCATAATACCGGAATGCAAGGGTGAGGAGATGTAGGGGTGCTTAATAATGCAATATGGCGTCGAGGCGTCGCGGCGCTATGCCCGCTATGCCGCATACCACCATCATATACGCCCACACCAATCCCGTTGAACCCCATCTGTGGACTATAGCTCACAATCGAATGCTGATTGGAAAATATTGATGGACTTTTCTAGAACCTCCCTCTTCCAAGTAGGTGAGAACGTGAGAAATTAACCCTCGCGTCTTCAACGTGAATTTAAGGAGTGCTTTATTGGTGGGTATGGCTTTTATCAAAATTTTATATCACATTGCGTGGGTATAACGGATATTAAAATGGTTGAGATTTATTTGATATGAATTTTTTATGTAGGTATATCTAATAACTGGTTCCGTAACTTTAAAGGAAATTAACTCAGTTATGATCGTCCTTAAGGTTTATTTCGGCATTGTATTCGAATACTTCATATAGTATAGTTTTTCACCTGGGACAAAATATTTTTACTTACGACTGTACAAAGTCGTTCAAGTGCCACGAATGGTTCTGGCTAAGGAACACGGCGTAATAGTAGTGAACTGGTGACCCACTGCTCTCGGTACTCCTTAAGTACTGGTAACCCTTTCAGGAAGAAAATTCTCCGATCACTTTGCGTGGCTGGATTCATCGATTAATTAAAAAAATTTTCTCAAGCTCTTTCAACAATTTCTGCCTGTGACTAAGAGAATTTTTTTTTCAGATGGGTCGTTCGAAACGTAAGAGGCCGGCAGTCGAGGAGCCCTCTGAAGACACCAGTAAAGTACCTATTGAAAATTTACCGAAGAAGCTTCTCTGGATGCACGTGAGTGACGAGAATTTTCTTATATTTTAATTAAAGAATTCTATTTATTTCTTGCTCCCTGTTTTTTTATATCCTTGACATTTAAGGTGAACAGCGGTACGAAGATTAGGAACGTGTTGGGGTATGCCCTGCAGGAATTTCCAAATCGTCCTTGTATTCTGTGGTCTGGTGCTGGTCAAGGAATTGGCAAAGTTATAACATGCGCTGAATTATTTAAAAAGAAAAATACTGGGCTTCATCAATTAACTAAACTCTGCTATGTAGAGTAGGTATCATTTATTTTCTCGTAACACAAAGATCGTAGAATAACTAAAGAAAAAAATGGATTTTCTCATGTCAATGCACATTTGAAATCTGAATTTTTGGAAAAACCTGTACTTATCGAAATTGCATTCCCACGATAGTCTTGAAAAAAAAAGTCTCCGCAATTTCACAAGTTAATCGAATCGATTCACCTAGATCGAGAAATTCCAGTGTAGAGGAAACGCATGAAAAAATTCGGCGAGTCCCGGAAATACATATTTTACTGTCAAGAGATTCCATATACTCCAAAGAATCTGGGTAAATATACATTATGTGTACATATACATATGTACTTAAATATTATATAATCTGGCAATGCACTTTAACGACAACCGTAAAAATTGATAGTTATCAGGCACCAAACAATTCCGGAACATTTTGGGAAATCAACAACGAAGGGACTTCGGAAGGGATAAAGGAAACAACGAAAATACAATCTAACAGTAAAATGTCGAGTAAAGCGGCTGAGGAATTCGCGGCAATGGGTCTGAGAATGGGACAGAAACGTCTAAGAAAGGAGCAACAAACGGAAACGCCATCGAAGAAAAATAAAAAGCAGGATAATGGCAATCAATCGAAGACATGATTATGAAGCTAGAACAATGCAAATAAAGTAACTCCCACTTTAATTTTCTTTTTATCTTCTTTGCATACGGTAGAAATTTTATTTTCTTCGTTCTTCCACAATCTTTATACGGAAATAGTCACACGGGATGCAGTCCTGTTACGTACTGTTCGTTATGTCACTTTATCTCACAATTGTAAACTACACGCATCGTGCGCTATGCCTTTTTGGCGATATAAGTTTGTATTTACAGAATTCATTATTTACAGGTATAATAAGCCTCCCCGTTTAAATAACGAACGATTGTTTGACCGATCTTATGAAAGCATTAAATGTCTGAACGCTGTTAAAAATTTTGATTTTCAAAATTTCAGTGAATATTTATAATCTTCCGTACGAGACACTTTCATGATATCGGAAATACATTTCGTTCAGAATTAATCGAGTCGCGGCATATCGGATGCAGCATAATTGCCGCATTCATTTGGCAATCGATGCTTTTAATGACATAGACAAGAAAATAATTAATAGTGTAATTGCATATGAGTCTATTATTCGGCAGTGATATAACATTTTCAGCACTGATATTGCTTCGATTTCGTATGTCAATGTATATTCTCATTTATATGATTCACGGGTCTGTAACATTTTTTTACGATTTTCATTTCGTTCTGTTTTCTTCTATAATATGGAGCAAGTTGTACGTTTCGCTTACTTTTTCATTATCTTCTTTGCGGCGAAGGAACAGATTTCAGGCATTTAAAATTAACCAGTGGAATTGCTTCCTAGCTAAAATAATGAGAGAGCATCGAACATTATCTGTTCTTACAAATCTTTCTTTAGTAACATTGAAAAACTTTTGCCTCTTTATTCTCTTTAAGTGACAGACAAGATGCGACGAAACTGGACCCGTTTTTGCAATACAGACTTTTAAAACGCACTTGCATTGTTCGAGTACATAGATAAGATAACGGTACATGTATTTTTGTGGTACAATTTTTTTGTACCTGATAGACCTGCGTATTAGATACAGTACGATATTGTTTATAATATATCTGTTTTGTCTTCAGCGAAATTAGCTAATTAGATTTAACATTGAAAAAGTTGTTGCACTATTTTCTAACGCGATGTAAAAATGAATTTTCAAACGATTCTTTTATTTTTTTAACTAATGGGGGAGAAAGGAGAGTCTAGCGTTCTGCGTTTTTTTTTCCTAATTACTGAGTGGAGATTAATGCATTATAATTAACAGTAGTACATCATTTATTACTAACACTACCGCTAAATACGTTTTACAAGACCTTGTGTACTATTGGGCTATCCGTCTAAGGTACATTAATTACATTAATTAGTCGCTTGCTCGTATCATTGTGTATCATTTCTTGGATTCTTTTTCTTTTTTTTGTTTCTTTCCATTTGTCATTCTTTGACTTCCAGCATGTTTTGAATTATATCAAATGTGATATAAACGTTTGGGTGCAGTACAAAGGACAGATAAGAACTTGAGGAACTTCTTTTGATTGCAATTTCTCGAAGACAATCTAGTGACTTTGGATTATCTTGCACATAGATCGTTAGGGATTTTCAGAATTTTTATCATTCTTTTATTATCTATTCTTCTTCAACGGAATGTAGTCAAAAGTCAGTTAACGATTTCAACTATCCAAATTTGTTCGACCTACGGAGAAATTGTGGTGAAAGAAGGTCTTCGAATTTTTATCATAACCGTGTATTAGAAATTTATGGTAAAGTTTGAAAAAATTGCACAATTGCACATCGAGCTGTTGAATTTATATCTGAATATTTGCTGTTCTGAGCAATGTTAAAGCAATTACCAAGTAGTAATAATGTACGAAATAGTTACTATTACTAACAAGAAAGGAATATTCTTTTCCATGTTATTTATTTATGAGCTGTGGGTACTTATGAAGTGTTGGGATCTTTTTTTATATTTTTTTCTTCTGGACTCATTCACTTTCATGATGGAGTTTAAAGATAATATTTATGATTCTCATTAGGAGAATAGTAAAATGGTTGGACATCAGTGAAAATGGTAAAAATCTTCTCCAGTAACAGTGATATTGAATCGATGAACCGGATCGAAAAGTTGTTTTTCTTTGCTTAGAGTTTAACAAATATATTGTTTATAAAATTGTTTCAGTCAAGTTTGACGTTTCTTAATGTAACGAGACAGTAACGCATGGTTTAGCGCGGTTATGCTTAAAATCTCTTTTATTAATTTTCTTATTTCAATATGCAATATCATATATGGGTTTGTTCAGCATCCCTTATATTTAATCTATAAGAAACGACTTGTGGTCAAATTTTCATTACACACCCAATCCCAACGAAATGGCATTGTTATTAAATACAATTAAAATTAAACATAAATTACGGTATACGTAACACACTCATTTTGATGGAATCAAGTTTAAGTCGTATAATCTCGAAATTAAGTGCAGAGCAGCCATTTTTTTTGTGACGGTCACAGTCGTACAAACAGACTCGCCACTATTAAAAAATATATCGCATTTAATATTCAATCCATTGGAAATATTTAGTTGCACGATTAATTCAGTATACGGAGTTTCGTTACAACAGCAATTCATGCAGCAACGCGTCTCGTTATACAGCAATATTGATTGCGTTCTGATCGTTTATTTTTATCACTGTACACTCTCGTAGTATATTGACTTATAAACATTGTTTTTATCATCAACCGTAAAAGTAGTCACCTGTTGCTACACTTGCATATTCTTTGTAATAATAACAAATGACTTGATAGTGTACAAGAAATTTTTTATACAAAAATCTAGAAATTCATTTTTTCCTCAGAACTGAAAAATTCAGCTAAATAACATTCAATTGTCTTTCTATGGCGCCTCTGCATGGGATTCTTTTGTACCGGAAGAAAATGATGTAGAATTTGACCGGGATTGAACTTACTGATTTATTCCTACGCTCTTAAGGCCCAAGACAGCCTCATGAGGTACTCGAGTCGTGAATCAGTTACATGTTAAATTTGACAGTTGGGTCTTGGACAGAAAGACCGAACTGGTGGGCCCTATGCCTCGCTTTCCGTAGCAGTATCTTCTACCGTTATGGGCACTATCAAATTATCCTGTGACATCAGATTGTATTTTGTAACAAAAGCTGTAAACCTGTAAGCAAAACAAAAATACAATGAAATCTATACGGGAAAGAATGTATGATTATTTAGAGAAGTTCATCTAATATGAATTTTCACCTGCGACAGAGGAAGGTCTCGTTCTCAAACTCATCAAATACTGTACGGTGATGGTAGTATGCATGAGAGAAGATTCTGTAAACTCTGCGACAGACAGATCCAAGTTTGGCTACAGATGAATCTTTTATGCTGACTCTGTAATAGATCACAACATAAATAATGATGATGAGCAAAATATTTTTAACATATAATAATAAAACTCCACCTGCTCGGAAAGTATTTGTTGCTATTGAGCAAACACGCTGCACCATCTAGAGTGTGTCTAGTATAATCAATGGCTGGACACTCTTTTGGAGTTTTGTGAGCAGCACATAAGAATATCCACTGTTCAGTGGCAGTCATTTGAGTGCAAATTCCAGGGTCACATTCTCCTTGTAATCTAACTGCCAAACCATTCAATTCCATACAGAATTGTCTGAGGTGTTCATACTTCCATACACCCTCGTCCTGTGCATCTGGCATATTTAGAATTAGATCAATATTCGACGGATCTCTTCTAATCATCTGTTGGATATACTGTTGTACAGCCAGTGTGCTATCCATTTCTTCAAATGGTTCATCTGGCCACCTACTAAAGTCCTGCAAAGAAAACATGAAATCTTCATTCAACTTCATTTCACATCAAAAATAACATTTCTACAGTGTGGCAAATACTATTGATTACAACTATAATGTAATCTAAGCTGCGCGACGTAAACTAATCTTTAACATAACTTATGAATTTATTTCAAGCCTATACATTTTCCGGCTCGTAATTGGTAAAAGGGTCTATAACATGGATTCTTCAGATTTTACGGAAGTCAAACGATCTGTCAAACTCGTCACGCCTACATGACTAATTTCAGCATAATATAATAATTTTTTGGAGCCCAAAGAAAAATAAAAAAAAAATTAACAAACTATTTTTCGAAGACGACAGATACAAACTATTAGATCGACAATATTAATGTAAATACAGATTTTACATAGTTCATCGATTTTTGAGGGTATGTGTCAAACAGCAAGATGTCCCTGTTACTTTGCAGGTACGCCAAAAGCGATCAAGTGTGCTATATGAGTGCATTCTGTAGGTTTTGAGGTATTCGTCAAATGTGAAATGAACGTCATTATTAACCTTTGCTTTCGTTCCGGGCCTATTTCTTCTTAGAATTGTCGATCCGTCCGCCATCTTCATTTTGCCAGTTGTTGTACTTCAACAATGAACGCATTACTCCACAGAGGGCTTGCTGGTTGAACATGCGTCAGAGATGAGCAGGGAGATGCACAACGCTACGGTTTTAGGCGATACCAAAAACATGGCGCTAAATCGTAGTGGCGAGTTCAGGAGTCGGACTTCGTGAACACCGCCTCCGTCGATAATGCATGTTCCGTCGTAGCCGAGTTGAACGTGATCATGAACGTGTAGCTTGGCGGGCAGAGGTTCTCCGCAACTTATCGCTGGTTTCCAGAGCAACCCTTA
>JARQSV010000113.1:895764-925649 GCA_030142285.1 Calameuta idolon
GGTGCTTGGAACATTAAAATAAATTAAAAATATAAAATAAATAAATTAAATAAAACACCTAGAAATCGGAAATTCTGACCAAGCATATTCCAGAAGTACTGGAATTTGCTCTGGGAACCCGCGATAAGTTGCGGAGAACCTCTGCCCGCCAAGCTACACGTTCATGATCACATTCAGCTCGGCTACGACGGAACATGCATTATCGACGGAGGCGATGATCACGAAATCCTACTCCTGAGCTCACCGCTACGATTTAGCGCCAGGTTTTTGGTATCTCCTAGAATTGTAACGTAGTGCATCTTCCTGCTCATCTCTGCGTGCGTAAAGCTGCCTAGTTAGGAAACGCGTACATTGCCGGCAGATTTCGCCATCGATATGACAACCGTTTCTTTTTAAAATCTACATTAAATAGCGATTACTATCACATAAAAAATTATTATTTGAATTTAGTTACGATCTTACACTTTTACAAGTATTTCAATCTCGAAAATATTCAGTAAACAAGTATATCTTTCCATCTTTGCACCTTCAAACATTACGAGGAAGAATGGCTAGCGCCACGGCGGAGGCGCCATGAAATACTCGCGATCGCAGTCGGTAAAATAGAAAACTACAGTCCAGTCTATCCAGAGTGCATTCTTTTGTGCAGCAGCGATAATAAACTCGTGTAACAATTGGCAGATATCAATGAACGAGGTGTTAACATTGGTTAGAGTACGAAATCTACTGTGTAGCAGAATGCACCCAAGTGGACACTAAATAAAAGCATCACAGTTTTAAGAGTTTTTATTTTCAAAAATTCATCCGACCTACATGTAATATCCATTTCGTAACATTTGCATTTCATAGTGCATAATCTATTGCGCCATTTTCCCAGCTTTTACGTTTATTATAAATTTCCTGCTATTTTCACTCTACTCATTTAAAACTCAAAAATATGTTTATTTCATATAAAAAAAAAAGAACAAGGAGTTTCCTTTAACCTTCTTGAGCACTATCGCAAGTTTACTCAAGTTAAATACTTTCAAACTATTATGAAATATAACCGCAAGGAAATCAAAAATAAAAAAATATCTTACGCCTCTTTATCCCTGATCACAATAGCGAGCAAGAGTATTTTATATCTAGCAAAAACAAAGAATAAGATACTCCATACCACCGGGACACAAAATGATTTCAATATCAAACCGACCCCATCGCTTCTTGCACGAATAGTACAGGCTATAAGAAAGAGAAAAATTCAAACTAAGTGTCAAGCAAAGAGTGTAAATTGGATTGCACAGCGAAGCCATTATTTTAATATGGAATTCAGAATATTTTCTAATGAGATATTAGCTCGTCGCCCCATCTCGCGACGAGGCTCAAAGTACAAGAACTAAAACAACCTCTTTGGCCGTACGCCACCAGAATAAATACAGTGAAATCAAAGCCAGAAACAGTGCAAGTAGAGAATAAAACGAAAAGAAATGGAAGAAGGACAGAAAAAAGAAAATAATTACTACTCCGTGCCTCCGATTAAACTAGCTCTTCCGCGCTAGTAAATTAACGTCACTGTCGTCGCGACGCCACAAGAGAGTATACACGTATACAGTACCTGGGACGGATGATTAATCGTATTATAGCACACGAGTAACCAACTGCACGTAAATAGGGAACTCTCAAGATTACAGATCCCGAGAATTGACTTATCGAGGATTAATTACGTTGATCGTGCTATAGTGCGTTATACATATATTCTCTGCTGAGCGAATTCCAAGAACCACTATTACCATACCGCGATGTACTTCCTCAACTTCCTGGTGGCCGGTGTCTCCACGCAACGAAGAAGAGAAACAGGTAACTTCGTTTGTAAAGTTTACTTACCTCCCAATTGATATGTGAGCGTCGTCTGCCTGCGAGAATCCACGTAATAGCTGGCAATTTGACAGTAATCTTGCAAATAGTTCTTCCCTCGCGTCCTAACCTCACCACAACTGCACCACTGTCTCCTACCCGTGTAACCTTTTCATTTGCGCGTCTCATGAAAGATTGATCGCATCAACCAGGAGGATGGAGTTCCTGAAGAAGTCGGCCCTGCTTCTAGTTTCATCGTATCTTCGTGAAACACGTGTTCGTTTCCCCATCACCACGACAACAGCAATGTGCACCCCGACTAGTCGGCGTCCCTGAACTACGTAGCAAGAAGCATTTCCGTAGCGCAGAATTCACGGAAATTAGTCCCGCCTCAGTTACCAGTGCGTGTACTGCATTACATTGTAGCATAAAACTACAGGAACCTGGAACGGGATCGTGTTTCTTTTCTTTTGAGCATCGGATGAGAGATATGAGAGTATTTTCTTTTTATCTAGCTTCAGTTACATAGTAACTTTCTCAGGCACGAGATTCTATATGATTGAATCCTTATCCATTACCGCGTAACAATTTTTAATTACTAGTATGCAAATTTTTATTGTAACTCCGTTGGCTTCGCTTTGTTTGAAAATTTATCGCAACTTTTACAAACTTTCGGAACATTTTTTTTTTGCTTTTGAAAAGCAGTTGCCAGCCATTAACGAGTGCTGTCTGAATGACGTAACGAGCTCTTCGCTCTCGTAACGAAATTATAATTAGGTACATCCATTGAAGAGGGTAGACACTGATTTCCAGGTGTTACTGGTTGATTTTTAACAAGATAAAAGATGACGCAGGTAGGAGCCCGAAAGGAAAATGAAAAATGAATGAAAAGATAAGTCGAGTGACGTAACGTAAATGCGTGTTGATACATCGGAGATATCCCTGTAGAGATTAAACATATTCCTGGTCTCAACGAAGCTGGAGGAGCATCGGAGAAGCATTTTAAAAAAAATATCTTCGTGAAATCTAGGAACGGCAGCAATCGCCCTAATTGATTTGCACAACTTATCACGTTAACACGTGTAGGCGTAGAGTACGCGGAGAGTGCGAAGGAGAGAGTGACGTGTCGAGAGAATAAAGGAGAGCAAAAGAAAGTAATGGAGAGGAAGACAGGGATATCTCGAGAGTAAAGTGAGATTAAAAAACCTCTCACGCAAGCTCTTCCCGCGATTTACTTTTCCCGCGAAGACACACCCAAGCGATAAGTACTCGACAAAAACGTTCGTCCTCAACGAGCGACCAGTAAAATTCGAAAGTTGTACGCTGAGCCTGAAACCGGGCGACATTGCCTTTTATAATTTTGTTATTTTACCAAGTCGCCGTGTAGATAGCCTCGGCTGCGCCCAGGTAATTATCGCAGTCTACCTTAATGCCAATATCGATACACTACATAGCTCCAAATAAAGCATTAACCCTTGCGGACTTGTGAACATAAAAGCGTGTCCCTGACGCTGGTAATAAACAAATGGGACACATTGTACCTACAGGTCTTTGAGAGTTAAAAAAAACAGTTCATCGCAAGACTGCCTAAAATCGTAGGTTACAATTTAACAAAAATCATACACTTATAATTTTGATAAACTTCGCACTTCGTCTGACTGCTGTTCCTCGAGTTTTTTAACCCGGTGAGTAAACCAGGAGAGGATCAATGTAGATACGTCCTTATGGAAGTACGTACTCCAGTGCGGCAACTTCCTGAGGTTTGTCAGCTGTTCGGATGGATAGTCTTGTCCGCGGCGCGCTTTTCCCATTGGACGATTTCACGTGTATATATATGTACATTCTGTCTTCTTCTGGCAGACCTGACGTCACTATCATTTCCCAATATCACAAGGGACATATTTTCTCAAGCATCCCAGGAGGTAACGACAGCCTGAGTATACTGTGCCCCATCTACTCGTACGAAGTCCTAAAAATATCGTTCCCCAAGTTACCAGAAATCAACGTGAATACAGAAAGTTAGGTTAGGTTTCTGTGATCTACGATCACGGCTGGGACCCAGGTGTAGAAATAGTATCGAATCCTGCAGGTACTCCGTTACGCTCGTTTATACAAACATAGGTTGTTACCTTCAACATACCATATATATATATATACACACACACACATTACATATATCATACAAGGTATCATTCAAGTTTCACGTATCCACATAGAAACATCAAGACTACCGGTTCTCATAATCTCCAGCTGTCTAATAAAGTTCCTCGCGAGATTTCGCAGCTCCTTCGTCTCGTCAATCTGAACCTGACATTTAAAATCCTCCGAAGCAACTTCCACCACGTGCCATATTGGGCAGCCATGAGAACGAATTGCACGATAGATTTTGATAAAGTGTCAATCAACCTGAACGCTCGTCCACCCTGGTTAACCGTGGACGATTCTGCTGCTCCGTTCATCAGCGTAGTAACGTTCAAGCCCGTACACGTATGCACGGGGGACAGCGTACTCACGTGCACGTTCGCCCGTGAAGAAGAAGGGAGTAAGGTAAGGATGGTCTGCGAGGTGAAGTGAGTAGGTTAGGTTAGGTGAGGTGAGGGCTTCTCCGGGTGAGTACCACTCACTCATTGACTCGCGTACGCCCGCACGTCCGTCCGTCGGTCGGTCGGTTCGACTGTCTGTCCATCCTTACTTCTTACATACGTAGGTACCAAACGAACGAGGTACATACGTACGGGCGACCATCCGAAGACGGTACCGTGGCCGTTCCGTGTCTTCCGCGACTTGAAGAACATCGGCCCCTTTTAAAAATGGTCACTGGGGACATGTTGTACGTCTTCGGGATCCTCGTGGTCCTCATCGTAGACATCACCGGCATCATCAAGGTCCAGGCGAAACCTCAGCAAATAAAACCAGGCAAGTTTCATTTGATTCTTTGGCACCTTTTGCCGTTGCTATTCTACACGTTTCTTTTTTTTATAATAATATATTATTTTATTTATCGCATCACGCCAATGGGTTTATTGGATCTTTTTCGACTTATCGAACATGATATAAATAAGTAGCCTATTTATATTGATTTTTAATTATGTAAAAGTACAATAACGTATATATATATATTAGTGTGTATCATATGGGAGCATAATACGGTTAGTGGGGTACTGTATTTGTGCTGAATTGCTATTAGCGAACTTCGGATCTTGATGCGCGATAACGAGTTCGACAATTTCGCGTTAAGACGATCGATCGATTGGCAGAGACTTCATCGATCATCCAGGCATAGTGTAGGCATCTATCTGCCTAATTCAGAACTGAAAAGTCACCTGCCGATGTATAATATTTTAATAAGTTAACGCGTTGCCCATGGTTTTCGCTTATTCTGTCAGGCGAAAGAGATATTCAGGGTTGGATGGGGGGGCGAGGGGGGGCGGCGGCATCTATTGTTGTTGAGTTTTATCGTGGGAAAATCGTAGGCCGTACGGCGCAATTATAAAGTTTACATCTACAATATACTTCCTCCTTGTCATTCTTATACGTACACAAGCATCCAAATGCCTTCCCTCGGTGACACGGTTCGTTAAGTTTCGATTTCCTCAGCAGGGAGGATGTCTAATTAAAATAAATTTGAAGATCACCATGCTAACGTTAAATTTCCGTCAGTTAAAGATTTTGTTCTAAGATCTTCAATTATTAAAATTTAACAAGCAACCTTCTCCGGTTTTACCTTATAAATAACGTATGTCGAACGATCAGTCGTGTAAAAAAATCCTTTTATCTACAGGATCTTCCTTCGAATGTATCCAGTTAATCGAATCACCAATAACGTATAGCTGTAGATCTAACGAGTACCTTCCCACATAAAATAAGCATAAAGTTCATTCAACGTTTTTCACAATGTTCGCGAGTACTCTCTGTCCTTATCTTTCGGCGTCTTATCTCTTTATTCCATTATCTCGAAAGTCTCTTAACGACAGTAACCATTAGTCGAGTTAGACGCCTCTCGGAATGAAAGATAGCACCAGGATCAGAATCCCAGAGACAAACGTCCCATTATTCAAGCAACGAACGGGTCAACCCTTTCGGAAGCAAATTACTTTTCCTCCAGTTACCAGAGTCAATGTAATCGGCACGTCACAAGGTATAATTAAACAAAAGTCAAACAAGGGTCCGTGCCGCGTCCCAAGGTATTCAAACTCTTCATAGAAATATACAATAAAGCAGCCGTACACTGTACGGGTACGTAAGTATACAAGCACAGCAGGTGTCGTATGGCCAAACGTACTTACCAGCTAAACATATATTATCAGGAGAAGAGAATAGCAGAATGAAGATTCTATTGGTAACGACTCGCAGCATCAGCCTGGTATGTGCTCACCGTCCATCCTAATTACTTGTACCGAGAACATATAATAATTCCCCCATTCGGAAAAACTAGTAGAAACGATTCCATTGCACGAGAGTCGCGGCAGAGTCACTCCAGCAGGCACAACGACAGAAGTCGCTCCTCGTAGTCGTGAATGAGTTTCTTACCGCCCTCGTCTAACTAAATGCCAGCTTGACTAATGTCGTCGTTTTTCCCTGAGGATGATGCGAGTCCACCACCGGGTTTCTAGGGAGTGACTCCGCGAATGAAGGAAGGCAGTCAGCCATCCAGTCAGCCGGCAAGCCATGCCTGAGGGGTACTCCTGAAAAATGCGAGTGACTTAGGCCTCTTAGATCCTCTTAACGAGGATGAGAGGGACTCGAGACTCCCAGACGATTCCGATACTCGACTCAGGGCTAATCGTCCTGCACTTTTTACATCGAGGAACACACGTAACTGCGCACCACTCTTTCGCGAAATTGCTGAGCCCTTTTATTATTTTTTTTTCTTTTCTTCGTTCCCTTATTTCGTCCCCTTCGTTCTATTCTTCCCACCAGCCTTACGTGCCTAACGTAATAGACCCGTGTATATATGGATGTAACACTGTGTTCTGGTTTCTCACTCTCGCACCTGCCCTCTCTCTCTCTCTCTCTCTCTCTCTCTCTCTTTTTCTCTCTCTCTCTCTCTCTAGACGAATCTCCAGACGGGAATGATGCGAGAGGGTTCCTAATGCCTAAGGACGTAGAAGGCGCCGGAACTCTGTTTGTCACGTGCGTAATGCCAAGTGCGTACGACACGTACGACCAGGCTCCCTGCTCGGCCTACTAATGTACACAAATGAACTGGTTCACCACTTCCCTCGGAATCCTCTTCCACGTAGCCAATTGGAAACTGTCATGTAGTTTGGCGTAATCTTACATCCAGCACTGGAAAATTACCTCCTGTGATACAGGCTTCATCCCTCTTTTACGTTCTTTGTTATATTTCGATTTATTCGTATTTCTTTTCGTGATGCCACGACTGCTGCTGTGAACGATGGTATTCTGAATAATAATAATATTAATAGTAATGATGACAATAACCAACAGTAGCTATAGGTACTTCGCTGCCTCTCCGCTCTATTCAAAACGCGAACGCGTCTACTCCATTCGAAATTCGAAACAACCAACGTCGAGCCAGCGAACGGGCTGTCTGGCATTTCTCGTAGCATTTCGTTATTTCCCTTCCAGCTAATCCGGGAAACGTCGGGAAAATGGCACGTGGTTGTACGAATAGATATTCTCTGCATCGCGAACATCGGCTTGGTACGTACGCGCGTGCACATGTGAATGGTGCCGTTTTCAGTGCACAACTAGACGTGAATTCGGTATTCACGTTACGTTAGCGATGTTCGCGAGAGACGCAAAGGTATGAGACTGGCATCGTCATTGGGTCACCGTTTATTCTCGACAATGCCGTCAGAAAGCCAAAGCTGTGCTCGTTAACGTGAAAAACTTTACCTGCAAGTAATTTAATTGTTCCAATTTACACGCGTATCTGGCTTTATTTGCTCGCATATTATTCTTACTGTTTCGTTAATAAGTATTATGCGATGGACCAGGGTACATCATCTTCTTGGCAGAATTATTGGAATTGTTCGTGATACTTGATCTTCCTGGAAGAGCAGCTCCTGGATACTCATCGAGGCTGTTAACTGAGGAGGCAAATAGCGGCCAGAGTAAACAGCAAGGGCGTTCTCACAAACGTGGGAAACCCGCCGCCGTGGAAATCTCTTTAATGTCTCCCGTGTCTGACGCTTTGCCGTCTGTTTCTCTTGCCTGGTTAAGAGTAAGTAGCGAATGTAGGATGTGTATAGCTTGTGTGTATATAAATCTGGAATGAAGGGATTTCAACCAAGCGCATTCTCGACGTATACCGACAAGGAATTTTCTTATACGGTATAATAACGCAAGTAGCTCGTACGTATAAAGATAAATAAGAATTGGTAAATTTTTACCAAGATTTGGCAAAAAAAAAAAAGGAAAAAAAAGGATAATCAAAGAAGAGGTTTAAAAAATAGGTATTTTTTAATCTCGTTAATATTTCCTTTATCAAATTCGTTCATGATTTTTTGACTAACGAAAGAGCGTGAAGCCTATCGGAGCATCTCGATTTCTCGAGGGTAAAATTTATAATTAACCATTTTATGAATAATTAAAGTAATAACGAAGGCACGTAAGTCCGAAGGCCGACCTGAGCTAATTAGAATAATAAGGATCTCTCTCTCTTTCTCTCTCTTCCTTTATTTCTCTCTTTCTCTCTCTCTCTCTCTGGGTTCAAATCGTACCCATCGTCCCCCCTAAGGAAGTGCCCAACCCAAAATGCTACTTTCAACGTTAAAATTTTCGTACCCTCACTTATTACAGCCCGAGCACGAAAACCGTTCCCATCTCTCGCTGGCTCGTCCATAATTTCGTGGATACGCGAGCATATAAATGATCGGACGTCATGAAATTCCGGCATCGCCCGTTGCTGGAGCGATTATTAATTAGCATTATAATTAATGCGACGTCCACGTGTATTTTGCTGCTTCGTGATGCATTCGGCGTTCCGCGTATTGGTCCAATATGTATATTCACTTACCACACGTGTACGTATAATATATAGTATAGACACGCTGGTAAATGCATATATAATTTGTATGCATATACGGTATTATAGACATTTTTAGTTATATATATATATATATAAGCATATGTATCACAGTCAAGTTACTGAGACATAAGTATACGTATGGGCATCAGTTGCGACCAGGTGCGCCACAGGTGAAGCCGAACTCCCGAGCGGAGGGTCACTCATTTAATATTACATAAGATTCAGAACCTGTTCCGGTCCATTCATCGCCGTGTCGTTCCTTCAAAAAGTACCTCCGTAATGCTCGCTACACGAAACCTACAGGATACTGCGGCCCGCGATAAGATGGATCGCATGCTGCTGAACCGGCGCGTTATTAAAGCGAAATTAAACGGACGCCTTCGAGACTCGTTGAAACATCATAAAGACGGTACCAACCGATACAGAGTCTTTGTGATTAATTGCAACAAAAAAAAATAACATCATTTTCGTCGTACCGTTTTTTTTTTACGAAACAGTATCGTTAACTAATCTGTCTTGAAACAAGTACATTTCCGTATTAGCGAAATTTATGGTTACTCGTCGCGTTTTTATAGGTGCGCGCGCATCTTCGGACGATTTACATTTCTAGGGATTTCACGTCAACAGGACCCGTTGTTGATATCGTTCTGGATATTGTCAATAAGTAGAAATGGAGAATGCCGTCGTACCCGATGCTACTCCGCTTACTTCTTTCTTCGATGATGATATATTACGTAATACTCGAGTCATAACCATGAACCCATAAACACCCACTACGCATGACGTATACATTGCAGAGGGATCATAAAGTCACAAGAACCAATGATCTTGGCAGTGATGATCCGCACTCGAGGCGATTGCTTCCTGATCGCGTATAGCGGTACCATGGTGGCTCCCATGAACGGATCCAACGAGGATACCAATGTGGGCTTTGCCCATGGGGTCAGAGGTCACACGAACCGTGGTTCCACGACGGAATATAAAGCCCCCTCCGTTTGAATCTCCCGTTCCAGCATCCTCTTCCTTCATCTTTTTCTTACCTCTACCTCCTCCGTCTCTTCGCCACCCACCTTCTTCGCCATCACTTATTCTTCCTCTTCTCGAAAGTACATCGATCCTTCGTGTTCAGGATCGATCCCATAACTGGACACCCGACAGTCTTTTCGAATAACCCGCAGCGGGATTCCGTTACGTATTGGAGCTTCATTACCATCGGGATACTCAGCGAGCGAGACTCTTTGTTCGTTTTCGATCTTTTTATTGACACTCAGAAAATTTGACAGGCTCACAATGAACGAGCTGCGCGTAACAATGTAACGCGGTGTTACGTTTATTGTTATATTATTTAAACCGAGCGAATTCATTTTACACTTTGCCCCATTGTGTTTATTGTATAATAAATTGATTTATTGTATACGCATAATGTTTTTTGTACTAGGTGATATCGTGGAACGAGCTGAAAGGTGGTACATTTTTTTCGAAGATATTTCTTGCTTTTCTTTCCTTTCGCCCGTTTTTTTTTTCCCTTCTCTTTCTTTACTTCCCTCCCTTGCGTAATCTCATCCCTGGCGAACCGACTGGAGCGAGCGCGGTATTATCTTTGTGAAGGGAGGCGAAGTTCGTCTATGGAGACGAGGTCGTTGTCGAGATAAATGACTGTACTTTACTATCGGCTTGGGTATCTCGTAGCGGTGTGAAACGGGCTTAAGCGGCGGACGCGGTGCTCTTTGGCCTCTAATAAATTTCTAGCGTCGATCGTCAATTCTTTTTCCGCGCTACTCTTCTTCTTTCTCTTCTCCCTTTACGACGTTCTCTTATTTTTTTTCTCTCTTGCCTCAACTTTTTCTCCGTCTTCCTCTGGCTTCTTCTTTGACTTTTTTTTTGTTCTTTTATTTTCATTCTCTTTTACCTCTCCTCTCTCTCTTCCTCCCCCCCCCCCCTCTCACTCTCTCTCATTCGCATCAGCATCAATAGAGTTCGATGATTCCGGACATCACCAATGGAGCCAATCGATCCACATGGACACTTCTAACGGGCAATTCCTATCGGCGATAGAATATTCATAGGATCTTGTATCTCTCTCGGTATCTTCCTTTTTAACCTCTCATCGCTATCGCCGTACTGTAAAAAAAAAAAAATCCTCTAACGCAATATTCATCCCTTATATACAAAATAGCCAGTAGCTATTTTCGTCGACGGCTCCGTCTATCCATGTCATTTTCAAATATCCTATATGAGAAATTACTTCGGCTATACGAATCTCTAATCTCAATTCGCTGAACCAACATTCGCCAATTTGGCTACTCAATGGCAATACATCACTCGGATTATTTGGCAGTCCGGTTTAGCAAACAAATAATATATACATATGCGTGCGGTGGGCGTGCGCGAGGCATCGATCCTTCTCCCTAATAATCGCACGGTTAACGAACCTCCCATTGAGTGTCCGTGGCCGTAGATCAACAAGTCGTGGAAGTCTGAATTTTCGACACTCCTTTGTCACTCTCGTTCGTTTCATTCGTCCTACGTCTTTTTCAGACGTTCCTTCGAAACCCACCCTAAAGTCATACAGCAATTCCAGCCCCACTACAGCACATGAGATTACTAAGAAAATATCTTACCGATCAACCATACAAGCCCACTGCTCATTAGGTTGATTCACACGTGGTAAATTTTGAAAATATTACCTAAAACCAGACAAAGCCCTAGAGGAGTTATCCTAGGACTCAACGGAAAAGAACTACGCAAATCCACAGTAAATTAGCACGGGAAAAATAAGTCAAACGAGAGCTCGCGGTTTGATCTGAAGTAGAAGGGGGGTAAATTAATCGGTAGTAATTAAACGAACCGATGGCACTGGACAGAACTTGAGCACACACGCGGCATTGCTCCGCGAGTCGCAATTCATTAATTACAAGGCACTCCGTCCTCTTATTTGAACAAGCCCTGGGTTTTCGATGACGGATGCTGCGCGCGGGATCCTGGTTGCCAGGTGGAGGATGTTAGCGTTAAAAGTCGACACGGTACTTTTCTCCGTACGAGTTCCGTGTCCTGTCAGGACCCCTCTTCTTCCTTCTGCGTATCGAATCCTTCGTATCGTATAGGCTTCTTCCTTCGTCTTCTCTATCTTTCTCTGCCTACTTCGTTCTCGTGCCTTTGCCACTCTTACTGTTACACTCTCTATATTATGCAGAGTGTAAAACCCATGTATTATTATTATCCATACTTTCATCATATGCGTACCCTCCCCACCCATTAGCTTGTCCGAACGACCATCGAATTCGAGGTAATCCTCGTGCCTTCTTCGAGTCACTTCGTGGTAATTAAAACATGGCACGGTTTCAGAGAAACTTCAGGGCATACTTGGCCGGTTATTAATCGGCTCCGATCACGCGATATTTAATACTCGGGAGTCGTCAAATGCGATTTATCCTCGTGTATTTATGTGCACGTGTTCCGACGAAGATGTCGGGTCTGGGTTATGCGTACAATGTTGTTTTGACCTGGGTCCTAGGAGAAGAAAGATAATAGGCACGTGGTTTCGCTCTGTTTAGGTTATGTGTACCGTTTGGGACTGAGGCCCAGTCCTTGTCCCTCTGACTTCCTCGCGAGACCTGGGTAGATGAATCGTAAAATTACACATATCTCAGGCTCCGAATCTCAGAAGGGATGAACTCCACTCCCACCCTTGATGGGCTCCTCTAGCTTTGGAGAAGCTTCCTAACATACGTGGATCGCTTGAAAACGCGTCTCGTATATCATATGTCAATAGACGTTTAGACGTCTTTCTGATGTTCTTTGTAAAGACTCTCTGGCACTTGGGCCCTTCGCGAGGGCATAAGCCACGAAGGAGGAAGAAGAAGAAGCAAAGACTTTGACGTCTTTCGATTGTCCAATTTATGGCACTTTTTTTTCTCTTGGATTACTCGTCTTGAAGTTTACTCATGTTTTTACAGGACGTTATTCAATATCTATTCACTGTTTGGTAAGTACTCGTACTGTCGGAGAACAAAGCACGCACCGAGCACCGTAGTAAACGCTACTTCGCCCACGCGTACTTACTTTATACTTGCGCATAAAGTGCATCTCTGCTACGTTAGGTTATGTCCAACGAATTGAATGAGCTACGAGTATAAAGGATATATGCGTAATATACTACAGTATATACGTATACGCGGTACAGGCGATAGAGTACAGAGTCGAAATTCATGACTGTGCACTTTCAATACCACAGACGAAACGATGAACTATCGTAGCTAAGACCTGCTAAGTTAATTATATCGTTGAATGAGAATTTTTTTGCATATTTTTACTATCTATTAATATAATGTTCCCTTTCTGCTTTCGCTTAATAATTTTCGCTCCGCTAATACTTATTCCGTTGAGCACTTTGTATTAAATCGTTTTACCCGCGCAATTAATTACTCGATGAAAGTGCAACGAAGCTGCGCGCGCATCGGACTTTCTAAGGCGGATACGATTAATTTGGTTTCTACGCGGGAAAAATGTGGGAAGCAGATGCGGGACTTGGGAAAGTACATTATATTCACAGTTACTTTTTTCTAATTCGTTATATTCTTTTTGTAATGTCCCCTATGGTACTCTACGACTCATTGATTACCTGTACGTAACACCTGCGCACACCCGTAATATGCACACCTTACGGAAAATGTATTCCGACTGTAGCTTTTGAGGCTAACTATAGATCTCACTTGATTGGCTTGTCTCAGGATGCAGATTCGAGGGCCGTCGTTATCGCGAAGGGGACGTGGTGAATACATCCGAACCGTGTTTGCAGTGCAGATGCGTCGAGGGTTCTCCCCGTTGCAGATTGCGGGTCTGTCCACGACTTCCAAATCCGCCACCTCCAGGTTGTCGCGTCAGACCGCCTGGGGAGAAGGTTTGCTGCGCTGAAATGATCTGCGGGAGGTCGAGTTAGTACACAATGCTATAGTCCTTACCTGTATTTATACACGATATAAACATTCCACGAGGACGGAATATTCTTCGAGGCTGGAATTTACTTGTAGATGAGGCAGATAACGATCTGAGGAGGATCAGCACTGGAACTGGGAAGAAATCGGAGACCGACGGTAAGCGTTTGAATTACTCTAATAAATTTACACGAATCATACCTAATCGATACTCGTGTATCAGGTTGCCTCTACGAGGGCGTCAAGTATGGTCCGGGATCAGCCATGATGGGAGCTAGAAGATGCGAGTATTGCTATTGCATATCAGGTAGCAGAAGATGCGTCAGGCCCAAGTGTCTTCTCCCTCTACCTGGATGCACTCCGCTTTACGCGCCTCATTCCTGCTGTCCTGTTGCCTACAATTGCACGCGTAAGTATTGCTACGCGCTGGAGGAGGCTGCCAAGGGATGATTATCGTTCCGCGGTTAATCATTTAATCTGTTAGATCCACATGCGTCCACGACGGTCGCTTCGCTCGCGGGAAACGGTAAGTGCATCGTCCGATTTCCTTTATGATTACGTAACAACCGGTAGTTTATTGTTGTTCCTTGGCTGCCGCAGGATGTCGCGTCGGCGAAAGAATCTACGAGGAAGGCGAAATGGTACGAGAAATAGCCTGGAAGGCACCCTGCGACAATTGCTTTTGTGCCATGGGGGCGGTTCGCTGCGTTCCCCTCTCTTGCGCTCCGCCGCTTCAGGGTTGCAGTCCGATTGTTCGCGAAGGACAGTGCTGTCCGTCTACCTATAATTGCAGTGAGTCTCGCAGTTTCCGTTTCCGCTTGATCATCCTGGTACTGACTATTATTTTATTCGAGGTGGAAGCATCGAGGTTAAGGCCACCCAGAATTATGCGTCCTACGCGTTCATCAGCAAGGACTACGCAAAGTTTCGAAAGGAAACGAATTTCTTTGTACGTTATTATGCGAGTCTCGTAGCTTCGGGAAGTTTTCTATTGCTTGACATATTTTTTTTTTTTTTCGTAACTCTGTTTTTGACTATTTATCTTCTTTCGTCTAGCCCATCGATAACAGTCTGTCGAACGCTATTCCTGAAGGAAGGGGTCACCGCATTGTGGATAGGAATTTAAGCATATCCAATGACAGCTTGACATTGAACTCAACGGACACGACCGTCGGTCTCGAGGAATCGTCGACCGTGGCTTCTTCGATAACGTTGATTTTCGAGACAGAAACTATGGACAACGAGATATTATCGGAGACAACTGATAGCGAGAAATACAGTACCACTCTTGAATCGACGTCGACCCAGACGTCAACCGAGGTTCGAAAATCCTTAGTAGAGCATTCCGATAGGTGGAAGTTGACATTGAGTCGGTTTCAGATGACGGTAAATCAGGAATCTACATTTTCCGATACCACCATCTCGACGACACCAGACCACCGCACTACGAGTGCGTCGCTTCTAAATTCTCAGACTCCCGTCGCAGAGTCAACCACGATAGACGAGCTATCCTCGACGTTAGGATCAACGGAAGATATGTCGACATTGTTCTCGGACACCGTAGAATCTACTACGTCGACTCCTCGGGAACCAGCCGTTACCGGACGACAGGACGACGAGACCAAGATGATAGATAATTCATCACAAAGTACAATTCCAGTTTCTAACGCTTCCTCGTTAACGGAATCTTCGTCGATAATCAATAACGAGGACGTGGAACATACAATAGACCGGGAGAAGTTCTCTAACATTGAAATGGGATCGATAAAAGGTCCTGTGACGAGTCTGCCGACGACAATACTCATGCCTGACGACATTCTCGTCATGAACGTGACTGTTAAGACGAACGTGTCCGTGGGGCATATTCAAGGAGTCACAATAAATCCAGTCAGATCAATTCCACCGGATGTCGAGGCCATTTTGAATATCACTCACCGTGAAAAGGGTGAGGATTACGATTACGACTATAGCGAACCTACATTGCCACCGTCCCTGCCAAATGTCAGGTAAGTTTAATAAAAAAAAAAATATATTCTCCACTTCGCACTTCTTGGTCCTTTACGAAATTTCGTATTCCGACGCAGGATAATACCCTTCGTCGCGGCCGACGCCCTAGTCAAGGACGACAAGGACATCGCCAGTACCGTCACAGGATATCCATCCGGTTCCGTAGGAGTGCCACCTGAATTACATCCGACGGATGTACCGGGCTTCTACGACATGGTCACTCAAGAGAACCGTTTCAGTCCACCGGTAGAGACAGAAGGTAATGTTCTGACTGAAGTTCTCTCTCTCTCTCTCTCTCTCTTTCTCTTTAAAAAGAAGAAAGAGCATAAGAAAAGAAAGAATCGTAGCACATCAGCATACAACTGATGTCAACATAGAGATAACGCACACGTACCCGGCCTCTACCCAGAAGGAACTTTCTTACAAGTCGCCTCGCGTCTTGAAGTCTTAAAGTTTTTAAGGAAAGTCTCAGGGTGTCGTGCCTTCACTTTGCAGGAGGTTTCGTTCCTCGCGAGCCGTCTTACTTCGATCCACCGTCTTACCACTCTACGGATCTCAATTTGGAAATCGGTACAGGAGTCACTGTTCTACCAGCTGCCATAACAAATCCCCATCGAAAGAACGACGAGGGTGAGTCTCCTGCACAGTTCTCTATCACTTTGCGTAAAACTTTTCACTATTTTCTTACATTGTCGTGCCTACCCGTCCCGTATATTCTCTCAAATTTTAAAGATCTCACCAGCGACTGTCTCTTTGAGAATCGTGAGTATCAACACGGCGCTCTTCTGCCGAGCAGTGGACTGTGTATAATATGCATTTGCTACTACGGCGACGTTGTCTGCTCCGACGAGAAGTGTCCACCTTTGAAGATTGGCTGTAGACGAGTTACCGTTGAGAAAGGATGCTGCGGTAAAAATGTTTGCGGTAGGTATTACGTTTCATGTTGAATAAACTAATAAGCTGGCATAAGAGTCAGCGTAGGATAAAGGGTACGGACAGAGGGAAGAGAATTCTAGACCGACGTAATATAGCAAACGTTAGAGACCGTCTTGTAATCGGAAAGTACTGTTTTAAATTTTCATGAATAAGATAATGCTCGATTGTGAATTTACCCTTGACATATTGACTCTTGCGTCGGGTCCAATTTTATACGATTTTATACCGTGCACGGTACGCGTGTACTGTTCCGGTAAAATCTTCGGGATTTCAATATTTCATGTTATATCGTGGACTGTATCTGTTGAAGTAAACTTTGGGATTCTCTATTTTCTTTTTAAACTTCACGTTTGCTCGATCGAACTTAGGCGTGTATTCCCCAGGTGGCTTAACATTGTTATTTGAGAACTGCTGGAAATTCATTCAGCATAAATAAGCTAGGGATTCTGATAATAAGGGCAGCGGTAACCGTCTTTCGTTCAACCGACCCATATAAATTTCTGGGTAACACAAGGATACCGTACCCGCTTGGCATTATGGGTCGAAACACCATCCTGGCAGTAGCAAGCTGGTATAAATAGAGTCGTTGCCTTATATAGGACTCCTAAGGATAAATGCAATTCTCGTATAATGGCACGTAAAATGAGTGCGGCAACTGGACGGCATATGTCACTAACCGTATATCTTTCCAGTCGATGCTGACGAGTCCCCAACAGTGGTCCTGGACCGCGCCGACGCGACGGCACCCTTGCAACGGCAGCCGATTACGTACGTCGACGGTATCGCATCCCCAGATCCATTCAGAGACGTTATAAAGACCGAGCCAGCGCCGGATTTGCCCTCCCTCATAGAGGACATGATACCTTACCTGGTGGAACATGGTATAACGACGCCTAGACCGACGACGCCGATGACAACGACGACTTCTCAAAAGTTAATCCTGCAGAATGTCGGTTCTAATAAATTACAGCATTATAAAGATTTCATTGGCATAATTCCATTGGCTCATGGACAGTCTTATGAATATCATCGCGAAGAGGATACTTCAAGTTTACTTACTTCCAACAAAGACGCTTATGACTTTCCTACTGTTACTGAGAGCTCTGGAACGATTCAATATGGTCCAAACGATTCTGCGAAGGAGGATTCTACTTTGGATTCCGATAATAAGAGTTCAGGATTTATCGACAATAATCATACTCTCGCTAGACTGAACCACAGTACGCCCGAAGTGACTACAGGAAGTATCGATCAAAATCATTCGATGATCCTTGTCAATGTTACCAACACTAAAGACAGTGGAACCTTGTCCGATTCAAAGATCGCCCATCATACGGATAACAAGATACCGATCAATGAAAATATGCCCGATCCAGATTTACCGAAGTTGTCCATAACGTCAAAGGAAACGATGCTACCGCAACAGGACGAAGAAGACGCATCGATTTTTTCATTCGACAGTGTATTAGACTTATTGTTCTCCGGCACGACGACGACGAAAATACCGAAAATTTCAATCGTGAAAAATTCTCAGGATTTTATGTCCTCGTCGTCGCCCACCAAATCTCCCGTCACTTCCGTGTCCATAAAGGCTCCGTTCACAACGAGAACTACGACCCTTTCGCCTTCAACGAGGAGGATCATGACTACAGCAACGAGAGCGACAGGGATAACATCGACTACGTTAATGTCGGAAAAGACGATGAAACTGACAACAACCTCAGCCTCGATAAACATCCTTGATAACGACGTGCCCCTAGCCGTGGCTGGTCTACTGAAACTGGCGGGTTGTAACATTTATGGGAGGATGTATCGGGTCGGTAGGATCATAACGGAATTATCAGGTCCATGTTTGGAATGTAGATGTACGGAGATTGGAGTTCAATGTAAAGAGTTAGGCTGCTGATCTATACTATGTTATCGCACCGACAGGAACAGAAGTCTCGACGATGCCCGACTTGCCATAGGTCCTTACCTATAATTTCTCGTTAAAGTTTAAGAGAGGAGAAGTTACGGATACGAGCTCAGCGGAGTTCGATATCCTACAGTTGTTTTCAAGTTGTCCTTACGATTGGTGTACTCTGTGTTTCCGAGTACACGGCGATACGCCGGCTGAAGTGGAAGAAATTGTTTACAAGATATATCTATATACACACTGGGTACTATTGCAGCTGTAGGGGAGCGAGAGTCGGAACGAAGTTCGCGAGTTAGAGATAAATAGATTTTAGCGATAGTTAAGCCGTAAGAACGATCTCAATAGTAATCAACTTTACGTAGCTAATCGAATTCGTCCGTTAGAGCTGGTCCACAGTGCGTCGAGTACGCACGGTGCTATAAAGTAAATTCGAAAATAGACGATAACCTAGTATCTGAAATTTATCAGTCAGAATGCCTTTGCATAGAGAAACAGCTTATATGTAAGTTATGATGATGATATGAGTATATGTAAAATAGATATTATATGTGATATATTATATGCATGTATCAACCCTAGCAATGTTGACTTAAAGTATTTTTCCATAGCAGAACGGTTACGACATTATTGTGTGCGCATGCGCGAAGACAGAGAGAATACGACCGTTTGTATTACAATGCGATCCGAGTCTGGAAGCCACAGAATCTCTGCGCAAGCATTACAGTTATTTGTTTTATAAGATCAAGGTGCATATCTCGGCAAATGAGAAATTCCGGAGCCCTTAAGGCGGCTAAAGTTTCTTCCCTTTTTCTTTAAAAGACTCCGGACTCGCGTCGCGGCTGGAAATCGCGCAAGAAGAGAAAAATAAAAGGACGCCGATGCTACAGCGAGTCGACTTTTACCCTTCGCAGTGGATACAGCACAGTTCTCGGTATAGTCCTTTTCGGAGATCCTTAATTCAGATAAGGCAAGCTTAAAGCTCACGCCCCTGAGTGCCGCATAGAGGCTTGTACTATAAGCTCGATAACAAACGTTCATAATATCTTTTTAAGCGACCAGTTATGCCGTCCTGGTAACGCCATCTCTGTTTGGTTCTTGAGAAACTGAGTTGTGCTTGTTATCTCGCTGTCTCTTCTTTCCTTCTCTCTCTCCCCTCTCTCGTTTCTCCTCTCTCCCTCTCTTTCTCTCTCTCTCTCCTCTCTCTGTAGTCGATACGAAAGCGGGACGTTTTCGCTTCAATAAGATCGAAATCTTATTAACTTGAATCTTCAGACTGAGCCTTTATGAGACAAGAAGGCGCCTTTGTACGCTTATATACCGTTTCGGGGAATTCCCCTTGTTTTATCTTCAGTAATTACGTTTGGACTATAAAAAGAACTCGGTAAATTCAACCCGCGGCAAATTTCTCCATAAAGCCCATTCGAAGTATCACCCTTTTCTGTTGAACGATTCGCCCTAAAATTCTTCTTTAATTGTGACATCTGGCGATGAAGTTGCAGGGGGTGAATGTCACTGTATTCGCTTAACCTTGGCTTCGAGTAGCGAAGGAAATTATTCGGTGTGTATCGAGGCGCTCGGCGCAGGGTAAAGCTTGACTCTCGTAAAAGTTCGGCAATTCGAATCGACACTGAGTGTTTCGCGTGTGAAATGGCGCGAGTCAAGGACTCGCACGAAGCGGAAGAAAAGGGGTCTTACAGATTCGAGGACTTCACGAGGGAAAGTTGAGGTGATTCAACCTTAACCTTATAGGATCGTCGATCGATCTCTTTATTATTATTGCACGTAATTGATTGTATCGATACACAATGGAGGTACAGATTCTCTTTTTTTTTTTTCTTTCTTGTCGGTATATTATTCCGTGCAAGATCGCAGTATTATAACTATGTACAATAATGGTGTTGACAATAAGACTAAACATAATCACAGCCAGTTTATTATATAATCGATAAATAATTTAGGTATGGTACGTTCACTTGTATTTTTTTTTAGGGGAGGGAGGGGAACACATTTCGCGGGTATAAGACTATTTACTATAGTTTAGTATCTACCGTTTCGTAGATGGCAGCGTTTAGTCGTGCGAATGTCTCTTAGTCCATTGATCCATACGAAGTATTTATAACGAGAATTTCGAATTAATTTTTTTTAACGATTTTTACAATGCATTTGATTAGTTTCTCGTGAGGGTTGATTTTGATGAACGAGCAATCTTCTGAATCTTCGGAATATAATTGTTAAAGAGTTCGCGCGTAATCTATAGAAAATGGGTATTTTACATTTGGCTTAAATGTCGTCTAGATCGCGTCTAATAAAGTGCACTGTAAAATAGCTACAGTGTGACAAGACCATAGAAATTCGCCTACTGATAAGTGTACAGTTCAAATGTGTACATCTCTAAGTTTCGTGACAACAACAACTTGTCGCGTCTTTGAAACAGTTTTTTTTTAATCCTTCACATTCCGTCTCATATACTTATACATACCTATATGCAATCGTATGCACGTCCATTACGCGTACCGGATGCATAAAAAGAAGAGAGAAAGAAACAAGACTTCTGGTTGACACGCAGAAATTGTTTAAATCCAAAAGTTTTCCGATTTACCGAATTCTATACATGCGTCATTCTTCGTGTAAATAAGGAAGCTCCTCCTATTCGATTTTCAAATTTCAGATCTCCTACGAGGTTCCTTAAGATGGCACACCATAGTAAACTCGAATTGGCACACGATTTGATCGTAAGACACGAGTCATTGGCTCTTTATGCCCGTTCGTACCTCAGGAAAGTAGGTTAGGTTAGGTACCCGAAGATCACAGGACGCCCCACGACGTCCCTTTTCCTCGTGAACGATTCACGCGAAGAAGTCCGGCTAAATCCCGGAACGCGGCGTTGCACAAGGTCGTGTACCGGATGTACACGTACGGGCTCCTTACTCAAAGACTCCATCAGCAGCTTCTCGTATCTTGACTATGAGGAAGGACTTCTTGCAAAATTTCACGAGAAGTTCAATCCTTTGTCAGGACGGCTTTCTCAGTTGGGGTAGAGCGATCAGGTAAATATTACCCAGGATGGCGCCGACAATGAGAAGCATGATACTGATGGCTGAGAGAAACCTGACGAATCTGACGAAATGTCTTCCACGAGCATCCTTCTTACTTTGATTAGGGAAGACAGCCAGTCCCAGTAGAGGACCAGCCAGTGCACCAGCGACATGTGCAGCCCAGCCCACCCGTCCGCATCCCAGTAAGGCAGGAACAGGCAGAGAAGCAATATCAGCACCGGCTAAGAGTAAGACGGCGCAGAGTCTCCATCCTGCGTAGCGTATCTCTCCGTGACACTGTAAGCAGATAATCCATAACGATATGAAGAATGACAGATCGATCAACACGTGCATTTCAGTAGGGACCAAATATCGGATCGACGGAACTCACGAGATAAAGGTGAGCGAGATGACTGGTGAGGAGCGCATATACACCAGCGGATGCGCCCACCAAATAAACACTGGGCTGAAGTAAAGATGCTCCCAGCGCCCCGCAAACTCCACCGCCGAGATATATAGTAGCCACCCCCATCCGACCCTGTTCCACCTGCGATCAGAGATTTCTCCCCTCAGACTCGCTGTCCCAATGAATTATTCCCTCCAACTTCCACACCTATATCGCTCTGAGAATTTATTCCTCCTGATTCCCACTAGAGCCGACTCCCCGGCGTACCGCACTTCCGTCGACCGCTGGGAAACGGTGCTTAACGTTAATCAGGGAGGAAAGATCGGTCGAAGATTCTAAACGACCCCGTTTATACGATTCAGACGAAATTTCGTATATTTGTGAATAGACTGTCGTGTTTCGACTAGGCAAGAGAAGACTGGTCGCACCGGATGTCCGATGGTTAAAGGTGTATTTTCCATGATCTAGGATAACGTGGAACGAAGGAAGAAAAAGTCCGGGAGAGAGGGATGTGCCAAGGGAGTGAGCTAAAAAAAGAGAAGCAAAATAAAACGGATGAAGGAGAACCCATCCCGAAAGATCTAATAGAAATATATTATCTGGATGATCGTTTTCGCACCCTTCGCAGAAGCAGCGCGGCGGCCGAGGGTGGCCGGTGGGTTTACTACAGGAAGAAGCTTTGAGAAATCCTACCAAGGATTGGCCTCTCGCTTAGCTCACCTCGAGTGGCGTAGCCAGTACGAGCTGAATGACCACGTTGAGTGCTAGGTGAAGTGCGTTCGAGTGGAGAAGCATGTACGAGGCGAACCTCCATCCTTGAACACGTTGTCGTGGATCGTAGACAAGCCATCTTCGTAAGGTGGCCTCATCCCCGAGGCAGTGAATGGTTATCTGCAGCAAAGAGAAAGCAAATCTATCTCACTCGAGAAAAGGAAGAAAAAGAAAACAGACATAGATACCAAAAGTATACAGACGTAATAATCTTTACGAAATCCAGAGAGAACGATCGATTCTCAATGCCAGTTCCATTCATATAACAGTTTCTGTACACCTGGGATAGTGTTTATGAGAATGTATAGGAATGTTTTTATGGCTGGTAGCACACGTAAGGGTGCTGAGAAGTAGTCCAGGAGTACTGCCAGTTTCTCTCTCTCTCTCTCTCTCTCTCTCTGGCTTGTCTTACCTTAACATTTATGCTTTTATTACGTTAAGCTCCCGTGGTGCACATAACATCTATTTCTCTGTTGGTCTGGAGAATGTTTCCAGGGAAGTACGTTATTCTCCATCTTGCTTACACTCCCTTTTACTTTATCTCCCTATCTCTCTCTCTCTCTCTCTACTCTTATATCCATACTAACGCTCTCTTACCATGCTTCATACATATAGCTTAACGTGCTCGTATCCTCTTTCCCTTATGAGTACTGGCTTCGTTCTTCCCCCTTTTGCTCAGCTTGTTATCTATGCTGTTATCGCGTGGAAAATTCTCCAGCACTTTTCGACCGTGGAGTCGCTACCTTGTAAATTAGGAGTGCATCTAAGCTTCGCGGTTTTAACTTTACACATTTCGAGCTGCAGCTTCTAGGAATACTTTCTACTTCGCGGGAGAGAGTATTGCCTATAGAGTACAATGTTCTTGGTTGAAGATGCGACCCTTCGCGATAAAGCTCTTATATCTTTCACGTGGCTGCTGGATTCCCTGTGCTTACGTTTACCCGTAACCAGTGTTCACCGATCTGTCAATAATTCCTAACCTACAGGCACATTCTCTGGTTCGCCACTAAGTCCACGTACTTCCGTCCAGACGAATATATCGGATCGATTTTAATACCTCGATTATGCTTATGCATATCATGAGGTAGGGTGGTCGTATCCGGAATTTTGCCTTCCTGGCAGGTTCAGGATGTCGCGGGGTAGGACGTGGGGTGAGCTCCTCCTCTCGAGACTTTCGATAAACCGAAGTGATCATGATTGGCGAATCCGGGGAATATGGGGATCCTTCACCCGAGTACGTGGGGTCGATTAGATCAGGAGAGGATATCGTAGACAAGGTCGGGGAGGCGTCCAAGAGTGCGGCTTCGGCATCCATCCTGGAACCTATAACAAAAAATCATAATCCATTGAGTTACTAAGATATCATCAAAGAAACGTAGATTCCGCTAACACTACCCTCTACTTCAGTCATTTATTTTTTCATCCACCCTGACGCTTCACGTATCACCGTCAGCCAGGCCAGAGCCCCCAGGAACGGCCTGCAGTTTCTAGCTGTTTGTAGCGATGCGTTCTATCGTGTAACTGTCCTTTGTTAATTAACATAATAGCTTCGTGCAGTGCATACAAATCAAGCACGCGACAGGAAGTCAGGTACCTCTAGAGTAAGTTATGCACGCGACCCGCTAAATTCAAAAGTAGAAATTTCCCAGTGTTATATATTTCTTCCTATTTCTAGATCCCACTTGGCTGATTGCTATACATTTATCCTTTTATTTTTTATCCCTTAACCTATCCGCTATGTACGTATCAGCTTAAAACAGCTTTTCACTCTCGTTCTACATGTGCATTTTATTTTATGAACCTGCCTCACCGGGTGCGCACTTTACGTAAACCGCATCACGAATGGATCATTACAGCGATACGAGATATTCTAAGAATTTCTGTATAAAATGAAATATTCAAGCAGCCACTGAATGCTCCTTTAATACTGCGGCTTTCCACGACACTGTGCGAAGTGGCTCGACCTACGAGGAAGATTGGCTCGTTTTCAAGCGCAGATATCGCGATCTATAAGAGTCTAGTAGTCGACTGCGCGGTGAGATAACGCGAGCGAGAGGAAGTGAGACTTGAAAAAGAGAAGAGGAGGACGGAGAGAATCACTCAAGTGCATTTCGACGCCTGGCATAACTAGCGCGACGTCTACAAACAGCTTGCAGGGTGAAAACGTGAGCTGGCGTTGTGGAGCCGAGTGAGGATCAGCTCGTGTCTTCCTTTCTTACTGGTTTCCTCTTAGCTTCTTGCCACTTGCTAATTACAAGCGATGCATACAGGAGACAACATCCAATATCGCGCGCCAGCTTGTTTCTACGTGCTGCAGTTCGTGGATTGTAAACAACATTGAAATTGTAATAATTTAGAATAATTTCAAATGACTTTCAATCTCACGCAGATTTTGAGTAGCAACCTCAGTTACGTTACACGTACATATTATTTGGACATTTAGTCGAAAGAGACTAAATTTTTTTTCATTTATGTATTTTGACTTCGATATTCGAAACTTTTGTGCGATCGCTGGGCTCGTTCACCGACGCTTCGTATTTTCAACCAAACGCACTTGACGATGCAACTTTGAATTCCGTTCCAACCTAACCTAACCTGATGAAAAAAATTTCTAAGCCCATCGCAAAAAAAACAGCGTGTTCCTTTCGATCAAACGTTATTCGATAAAGTGTCTTTTCCGATCAAAGGTACTTTCGATAAAAAATTTTTCGAAAAACTGTTCGGACGCGCGTACACGTACGATAACGTACTCTAGAGGAAGAAACTATATTTTAAACTTCAAACTCAGAAAATTGAATATCGAAAACGGATTTTCGATACCGCTGCAAAAGTAGGCGGCGCAATTGCAACAGGTGTAAAGATCATATAGGTACTTTTTTTGTAGCGACTGTGCACTTATACGTGCAATTTCAAGGAGAAATCCGGAAAGGCATTTTCCCAATTGCGAAGCAACGTTCCAAATTTATTAATCGGGTTGGTTAAATTACCGAAGCCATTGAGAATCTCTTCTCGAGGCGCCAATACTCTTTTATTTTTGTACCACGGCAAACCGTTATTGGTGTTGACTCATAAGGCACAGTTTATCCGCCAGGGAACGCTAATAAAGCGGTTATCGATCGCGATGGCTTCCTAACGAGACGTTGGTGAAATTATCGCGTGTATTCAGGCATCCTAAAATATGGCTGCATTACTCTTCGATTTTCAGACTTCGATTCTCATTCACGTATACCGGCGCACTTCTTTATCCTTAACATTGGCAAAGTATAATCCCGGTATAATGTTATACTGCGCACAGAGTAGCGCATAAGGAAAATACGTAGAAACGTCTCGGCATCCCACTAACGGAAGGTTTGATTTATCTATGAATTTGAATAACATGAGGGGCCATGCCTTTCGATAATGGCCGATATCGTATCGCCCCTTTACGTCGCTTGGAAATATACTGAAATTCATAGCAGCCAAACCTCCTCTAACGCCACCCCATATATATAATATATATACACATATATATATATACATGGTACGATGTAGTACCCCACAGAGAGAAATACTAGATTCCACCCGGCAACAAGTATCTATATATATATATATATATATGCTACGGTGAATTCTTCTATAAAAGGAGGACAGTCGATATTTTCACAGGAAATAACAAGAGATTCACGATTCGGCCGGCGCTTTTATTCCTCCGACAATCGGTTTCCTTAGACACGTTTTAACCGACCCTCCACTCGCTATTCTTCGTCGAAAAAAAAAAGCAGCGTCAAGCACACGTAGAAGAAGCCACCTTTCTAAGTACAAAAGAAGAATAAAATTCGCAACCTGTTTACCAGACGACAATCGCCACTTTTATTTTATTTCACCTTACTCTTCGTATATCTAAATGTATAGAAAGAGACTCGATGCCTACGGACGAACCTAACCTAAGAGAGTTTTCCGTGAAACAGCAAAAAGAGGAACCCTCGTAAAGCGTCCCTTAGCCAGAGAGCGAGCTGTGGCGTTGGCTTTCATGGAAACATCAAAATTACGAGGATACGTTAAGGCTTGTAAAGCTCTCTAAAAGGAATACTCACGTTAAGACGCGTTTCGATTTACCGTCACGACGGCCAAATTCATGCTGCAGCGTCGCCGTCGCACGTTGAGAGTCAGCGATTAACATGCTTAGATAGGTTATGTCAGGTTAGGTTACGCATGCTTGTAAAAGAGAGAGAGAGAGAAAGAGATAGATGGATGATGAGACAGCTTTCATTCTACGAGAGCGAGAGAGAGAGAGAGAGAGAGAGGGATATACCGGAGTATGAAAAGAAATGAGTTAAAAAAAGAGAAAATACGAGCTGGCATCGTGTTCACAAGGGCGTATCCGGATTCCCAAGCAAATGAGCCGTGTAACGCGGGGCTCTTGCGAAGTCTCCCTCTCGTCGCGATCATAAAACTTTTTTTCAGTCCGCCATACCTTGCCTGAATATTATCCTGCTACTTTCTAGAAACTCGCAAAAGCTCTCTTCGGGCGACGTTCGACGGACAGCAGGGATACAGCGGAGTCACACATTTTCATAGCATTGTAACGTCAAAGATATTCATCGGAACTGTACCGGCACACATTTCGTGAACTTTACTCTCTCACTGAGACTATACCTTTTGCCATACGTATTTACACAGCCACTCTATTATTCCATAGTCATTTCTTACTCCGTACTCACGACGACGAACGAGACGTTACGAAAAGACGATTTTCTCGACTTCAAGCTTTAACGGCTAACTATATCTTTCGAGAAGTACACGGTGCGCCATCTATGGAGAATCTTACCGAAGCGCAGGAGCTACATTAGGATTATTTCTCTTTGTAGACGGTCATGCGAATTAGAGCTGTTGGCATAACGACATTGCGTTGGCGTTACACCCTAGTCGTTCGCTGCTATACTGTTAAATACGCTCACCACCGGGATCCCGTGCTATTGAAATCCACTGTATGGCAAAAAAAAAACTAGAGTTCCGCAACGCATCGAGTACTCGACTGCTCGACGGTCTTTGAACTACTGACTATCCGTTTGCAATGATTATTACTCCCTGACTGATATAACTCAACCTCTACTATGTGAATATTCGTACTGACTCTTGTTTATATGCCATCTTCAATTTGCAGGTATTAATAATCAGACTCCATTACGTGATTCCATGGAGATGGTATTATCTATTTTTCTTTTTAGCTTTCTGTATTTTTCCTCTCTATTTCTCTCTCTCTCGTACATATACATACATATATACCCTCCTGTCAGTAATGCTCAGAATCATTTTGACCCGACTTCAACGAATTTTTATACCTTTCTCGATAACCATTCTGCGCTCTTTCCCTTGCCTTCTAGACTCCTTCCTAGGAAATTGGAAGAGTCCCGTAAAGCGTTCTAAAATATTATTGGATACCGTCAATGTGTCTGCTGAAGTATCTTACTATATGGCTCCCGTATAAGGCAGCCTTGTACCTCGAGAATGGATACCGCCAAGGTTCATAAATACCAATGTAATGGCTAATGCGGTTTTATAATTCTATACCGTAACACGAGTCCTTACGATCACTTTGATCTACGAATATAAAGTGTCCGATTATATCGTATCTTACCGATGCAACTATTGTCAATGCCGCTGTTCTCCGTCATGTCGAATAGAATATTCAATGTTCTCAAAGTATCAACGGCAGGCAATTCAAAGCCACTTGTGTCGCTGACAATGAACGTCTGATTACAGGAAATCTTCGTCGACGTTCGACGTCGTTATGTACCTCTTGCACTTTCACCTTTTACCGCTCCATAACTATTGCATTCAGAGAACAGTGTACAGCCTTTCGTATAAATCCAGCAAATCCACAGAAAATTGCTGGCAATTTTCTCCAAGAAAATTGTGCAATTTTCTTAAAACGCACTGAACGCACACGCGATTCCTTTACCATGGGTTAAAGTCACGTGACGCAACGGGCGACAAAGTCGCGCGATAGAAATAAAATTGAAACCATCGACGGTAAGGAGCTGCGACAAACTGCGACGATAGTAGCCAGGCCAAAAAAAGTTTCGATAAGAAACACAATCGATCGAAGGTTATCTCTCGAAATTACGTTTATTTATCGGACGAAAAATCGTCGCGCGATACTGTATCTTTATGCGGATGCCACACTGTGTCGTATTTACGTTACATGAAAACGTACCTTAATACGGCAAGCCTCATGCGTATTATACGTATGGTTATTCGCTCAGACATTATATAGCCACTTATTCGAAATCGAGGAAGTCGCGGCTGACGGAATTAATGGGACGGGCATCCCGGAAAAGGATTCTCATTGTTATCACTGAGTACGGGGTTCCGTTATCAGGACGGGAAGGAGCACCACGCACCAGGGTCCGGTATTATTCAGCCGGTTGCACGTAACAAGCCCAACAGATTCGATTTCTGCGTCGGTGGCTTTTCTCGATGCGCGAACGCCATTCCGTGAATCTCCGATAATTGAAAGAACCTGTATATGTATGTGGATAACGCTGGACCACGAGTATATAGGGTCGAGAATAGGCAAAGTTGTAGAGAAATAAGGGGGTGAGGGAAAGGATAGGTGAATATAGAGCTATATGTATATATATAGTAAAGAATGGAAGGGTGGTGGGAATGAGGGGTGAGTCAGGACGAATGTCGTGCTAAGGGAACGAAATAGGGCGGGACAAGGTAAAGGGATGCTGGAAGCTGCGAGGATGGAAAAGATTCTCCAGCTACTATTGGCATCCAATAAAGGAAACAGAGGAGCTCGAACGGTTTATATTTTTCGATTAAATCTGTCCGTCCTATTCGCAAAAGGGCGGCGGTATTTCGATTTTGGCCAGTGTGTTATTCTCGATGGGTAAAAAAAAAGCTTTGATAGTTTTGTTGCTTTTATTCTTTATTTATTTATTGCTTTTTTTCGTCCCACGTCGATGGATACATACTGACCATTCGATAGGAGTAATTTGAAAAATTGCTCTGCGGGGGGGGGGGGGGGGGGGGGGGGGGGGGGGGGGGGGGGGGGGGGGGGGGG